>CAJUYH010006870.1:0-18948 GCA_910591685.1 Galerucella tenella
TGAAGTTGGACGTCAAAAAAGTAAACCAGAGTTACGCAATAAATTAAAAGAAAAAAGATGTCCACCGAAATTGTGAAAATCGAAAAATTGGAGTATCGAGCCATCAACAGGTGCCTGTATTTAAAAGGTTTAAGAGGTAAGCAGATTTATATCTCGGGAAATAGGGGTTCAGTCTTGCATTAAGGCTTATGTACGTTCCAAACCGATTCAATGCGGGGGCGAGGGGTTTTATATATGGAAAATGGCTAAAAAGAGAAAATGCACTGGCAATGAGATCGTGCCAAAGAAATCATGAATTGGAAAAAGACGGAAAACCTATGAACGAAGAGTTTTCACTAGCGGTCCCTCTTCTACATTTAGCTCGTCAGAATTAAGTATGTCAGATCCGAATAGCTCATTTTATCTAGACACTAATAGGTCAGACGAAATAGAATATTTTATTAGATAGAAAATAATCCAGAGCTTCATTTGGGAGTTCCGAGTCATTCATTATTTGTTATGAGCTTGTTAACTAATAAAAAGGTGAGCTGGACAAGCTTGATATCTTGATAAACTAATAAAAAGGTGAGCTGGACAAGCTTGATATCTTTTTAACATTAAAAAAGATCAAATTGAATTTACCTTAATTATAGGATATTAGGAGACGATTTTGGTGTAGCACTTTCCAGAGTATGTAGCATTATGAAAAAAACTATACCGTTATTAGCCAGTTACCTTTACCCATTTGTGCAAGTTAAGAAAAGACTTCCTACTCCCTCCAGACGCAGATATAAAAATGTACAAATGTATTATAGATTGTTTTGAAATTTCGATTCAGGAACCAAGTGTGAATTCTTTGTTTCTATTAATGTAGTCCCTCACCATAAAGATATCGACTTCAGGTGAATTTGCAGAATCTGCTTCAATGAATCCAGTATCTACTAAGTACATCTTTAATAGCAAAAATCACTAACACTTTTGAAATTGAAAGTTATTGCAGCTGTAACTAACTTTCTTATGTGAAACGCAGCGGTGTACAGAGCACAATATGCAATGTGACGTCACAGTCGGTTTTGCCTCTTTCTAAGGGAGCTCCATTTTCAACTTCTAATATCTAAGTAGTGGGGAAAGTTCAAAAGCTGAAAATTTCACTAGTTATTTTGATGAGTCAGTTTTACAAAAGAACGTAAGAAAAACCGAGAAAATATTTCATTGATAGCAAGCAGATTACTGGAACACCCCCCTTATTCACCAGATTTGGCTCCGTCCGACTATCATCTCTTTCCTCAACTAAAAAAAAAGTTTAAAAGGTCGTAAATTTTCTTCCAACGAGGAGGTAATAAAAGCTGTGGAGGTCTGGTTTGCAGAGCAAGAAAAAACATTTTTTTGAAAGGTCTAGAGACGTTGCAGGTTCGTTGTAATAAATGTATCCAATTATAAGAGGAGAATATGTTGAGTAATAAAATATTTTGACATTGAAATTTTGTTTGGTTCTATAGTATGCTAAGGATTTTTCAATATACATATTATGTATTTGAAAGGTAATAATATCAGGGCTCTATTGTCACTATACCTGAAGAGTAACTGAACACTTATTTACATGAATCACCCTGTAGTGTTTCAGACACGTTTTTGAATTAAGAATGAGCACTTCAGCTATCAATATGATAAAAATACACTATAGGGTCTTTTTAAGTAATGCAAGATATTGAATTTAACACTCTACAAGTTGTTGTTAGCAACAGAAACAACTATAAAGCTATTTTTATCATGTAGGTGTCTCTAGGTACGCAATAAATCTGTAGTGTTGAAAATAAATTAAACGGTAGATTTATGTGGTAATAAATGTATTAAGTGAGCAACATCAATCTGCAAATGAGTAAGTATAACTCGAGCGATTATTTTAAACTTTTTATTCTATTTATAATTATTACTATAATAGTCAATTAATAGTTTGAAGTTTTTTCTTACATCCATCTCGAGATGGATTTTCAATTACCGCTTAATGAATTTCATCATTTTTCACTTTGACATTATAATTAATAATCCTTTGTGAGTTTTCTGAAAAACATTTCGAGGTCTTATCCTGACAAGTGAGGATCGGAGCCTGTTCGATCTAATTAATTAAAACAAAAATTTGATTATTTGGGTAGATTAGAATAATAAAAGATTATTTTTAAGAAAAATTAAGAGCATTCGTCAAAAAACTGCATATACAGATCGTGAAAAGTCTATTCGAACCATACGGTTTACACAAGTACGACAAGGAAAATATGAGAAAAACTACTTGAAAGAGAGAGAAGAATAATTGTTCGTAGTCAGCGTTGGGCGTGTTTTCAGTTCCAGCTACCAATCTGATATGAATGTAGCGTTGCCAGTTTAAAATGTTTGGTACTTTCTAAGGAATAATTATCTCATTTTGCATTCAACTTTTAATACGGGATAACGCCGTATTTATTGGAGAAATTTGAGATTGATAATATTATTGAATTTTGAGAAAAAAATGAGATCAACACAAATAGGAATAAAATAATATACACTGTGGGCCGAAATAAAGCAGTATATTTTTTAATATAATAAAACGGATATTGAATTACACTTCAAAATCAAACGGGGTTGGCATACCTACAAGATATTATTATTATTCTGCGGTATATATTGGTAACGCGCTTCATCAACACATTCACTGCCAGGGGCACATAGTGACGGTCAATCGCCACCTATTTACAATCACTGTGTGCCAATCAACGCCTCTCAGTCGGTCAACGTCATATTTTTGTTTATTAGGTTATTCAACTATTTTTGTTGTAAATACATTAAAAAGGTATGTATGTATGTGTATGTGTGAATTTTGGGGTGACATTCACTGAGACCTAAAAGATCTATTGTGCCCCCTTACTTCTACTCAGTTTCTGAGGAGTCTCAGAAACTAGTAGTTCCTTTATTCCTATTTCTCGGAGGAATTTTAGGATGTCTGCAGGCTTCAACTTAGGCAAATGTTCCTCTTCTATCCAGTAATCTCCCAGGTGCTGTGCTCTAGGATTCTGGAGTGCTGTGCAGTTGGAAAGTATGTGGATGGAGGTTTCTTCTTCCATTCCACAAAATCTGCATTCTTCTTCCTCCACTATTTTGAGCTTTTTCAGGTGCCCATTCAGGCGACAATGTCCCGTTAGGATCCCTGTCAAAACTCTTAGCGCAGTTTTACTTTGACTTATGCATTCTTTTGATCTCAACAGGTTGTAGTCATCCAGAAGAGTCTTTGATTGTATAAGCCCCACTAGAACTTTCCAATGGTCAGATCTTCTCTTTTTCTCGGCTTTACTTATTTCTTCCAATATTACATTGGGGCTGATTCCGCAAAAGGGTTCGGGCCCCCAGAAAGGTATTTCAGTCCCCCTCTTTGCTAGTTCTTCTGCTATTTCATTTCCTTCTATTCCAGTGTGTCCTGGAATCCATAGTGAGGTGACTATGTTGTTCTCGCCTAGTTCATTGAGTTTGTCTAGGTATTCCCACACCATTTTGGAACTGATTACACAAGAGCTCAGTGCCTTAATGGCAGCTTGACTATCCGACATTATGATAATCCTTTGTCTTCTGTATCCTTTATCAATATTGAACTGGGCGCACTTTCTTATGGCGTGGATTTCCGCTTGAAAGATACTTGGGATTTTTCCCAAGCTTTCAGAGTGTTTGGTTCCTGGCCCGAACACTCCTATCCCAGTTCCTTCTATTGCTTTTGAGCCGTCTGTGTACCATTGAATGGCATTCTTTCCAAGTTTGGTAATGGTATTTGGATCCCATTCCTTCTTGTTGCTCATTTCCGTAACGAATTTCTTTGAAAAGTTATATTTTTTCATCATACCGTCTTGTGGCATGTCCCAGGTTGTCTGATTTCTAAGAAGTGAGGAGGTGTTTTTTTTTAATGATTCCCTCTCTATTTAGTCTGTATCTTGTTCTTTCTGCAACACTTTCCACCACCATATGTAAAGGGGTGAGGTTGAGAATCACTTCCATGGCGGTCGTTGGGCATGTTCTCATTGCTCCTGTAATGCATATACAGGCTAGTCTTTGAATTTTGGAGAGGTTTTCTCTCGTCGTCAATAGGCTAGTTCTACTACACCAGGCAATGGCTCCATAGGTGATGATTGGTCTCACTATGGCAGTGTACATCCAGCTTAGGATTTTTGGGTTACAGCTCCAGTTTGCTCCTGCCAGATTTCTGCACACCATTATAGCCATTTTTGCCTTGTATGTAATCTCCTTTTCGTGTTTGTTCTACAGGAGTTTACTGTCTTAAGTTAAACCTAGATACTTGACTTCTTGTCTCCATTCAATCTCGTTCCCATCAAGTTTTATGGTTTTGAGGTTGAGTTTTCTTTTCTTAGTGAAGGCTATCAGGATGGTTTTAGTGGGGTTGATGCTAAGTCCCACTTGCCTACACCAGCTATTTGTATAGTTCAGACCCTTTTGTACAATATCGCAAAGGGTGTTTTCGAATTTTCCCCTGGCTGCTATGACAATATCGTCGGCATATCCTTTGGCAGGATATACCGAGATCCGTCAAACCACACAGGAGTTCGTCAACCGTCAGACTCCACATTAATGGGGATGCTACTCCTCCCTGTGGGCATCCTCTGGTAGTGCAGATGGAGACAATGTCTTTGCTCGTCCTCGTCTCTGCTATTCTTGTGGTGAGCAGTTCCGACATCCATTTGGATGTTGTGCTGTCTACACCTCTTCTGTTCAATGCTCTTCTGACTGCCTCATGTGGAGTATTGTCAAAAGCTCCTTCTATGTCCAAAAATGCACATACTACAGTTTCTTGGTTGTCTAGAGCACCTCGGATATCCTCCGTCAGTTGTACCAGTGCAGTCTCCGTAGATCTGCCTGCCCGGTAAGCATGCTGACATGGGTGAAGAGGTAGTCTCTCTAGGATAAATGTGTAGCTAATATTTCAGCCGAATGTAGTAAAATTTGATTACTTACCTTTTTACTAGATTTAAAGACAGCACATTTGAACACATTGGTTGCTCCGTCTCTAGCTATATAACTAAATATTTTGAGATCTTGAGAATCATGGGAAACGTAAAATACTCGATAAATGGGATGGTTGAGAATCACCGATTTTCCATCGTCTAACCAGTTTTTTCTCTAAAACAAAAAAAATATTAATAGGTAGCTAAATTTTCGTTTTTTAAAGTTGTTTTTATCTACTCCTAGCTTCTAGTCAATCTATCTTTGATAATTTTAATTAAAGCAATATGAAGTATAAGTAAGTTTAACCCTCCATTCAGGATTGCCACTATAAAAACAAGACAAGTGACATATTGAATTGACATGTTTCGCACGTACTTATTCAAGTTCCCTAGATTATTCTATTTTTTGAATAAAAACATTAATAGTCCAGTTCAGATATTCGGATACATCTAGAAATCTTTAAAATCAAAAATTATTTCTGTCTTGACTTAGAATCGTACCTAGAAAGGCCTTGAAAATTTCAGTCGTTTTAGACCCAAAAAGTTTGTATCGGCAATACTGGAATCATCCATTTTGTAACATGATAGAGACTGCTGACCGTATGGCTAGAGAAATGAACTAAATTTATCGACACTGGGTCTAAATCTCGGCAAATTCAGCTGAAAATTCATGCAGCGCTCATAGCGGAAATAAAGGATAAAAGCAGAATCGTGTTTCCGTTTAATACAAAACATTTCTATTGGGATTTAAATGCGCAACATACCTTTCGTTTTTTCCTAAGTGTCACTTTTACTCCGTCTACAGAAACTTCTATTGTCACCTTCTTTTTCTTGATCCCTTTGGCTTTGAATTCGTACTAAAAATATGGAAAAAAATTAAAGAAAAAGATAAAAACCCTCAGAAATTAATAATACATCTTGTTTTCTGCACTATCATTGACTTTTCTCACTTTGTGTAGAGTGCAGAGTCTGGAGACTGTATTCAAATGTCTCTGGTCCAGTTTCAACAACTTGTTGAGAGTTCCTTGTCTACCTTGTTCAGTAAACTCTTTGTGCTCATTTAGATTGGTGTCCTTTATCTAGCCGAATCCGTATTTCTCCTTCATGGTCCCACAGAGCGGTTCCGGATCTATAAAGTCTTCCTTAGATCCTCCAATTCATTACATACAATCGTAATAGCCAAACTAGAGACTCTGCGTTCTGTTTTGTCAGACTATTAAGTGATTCTTTATAGTTTAAGTGTTAGTTACGAGTACCTGAGTAGGTACATCAGCCATTTCTAATTTATAATAAAACTAAATTATGTTTTATGTGAAAAAATAACTTACTCGTATTCGTCGCATTGCCGCAACAATTTCGACTTTACTAGTAGGCCTTGGGACATCCAACATACCAATGTACTGCAACAAAATGTCAATTATAGTTTGTATAATTTTATATTTCATTAATCAAACACTGTGCAATTATTATAGACTAATATGTTTAGCCTAAACCAGCTTTAAAATATATTAGAGATCCGGAGATCCGTTGCTTTCACCAAGAAGAGAGGTATAAGACCTGAGGGTCTACATCTTGGTGAAGTTCCACTACCGGTGGTTCAACAGGTGAAGTAACTAGGAGTTATCCTTGATAAATCACTGACATGGAAGGCTCATCTTGATAGTAGCCTAAGCAAGGTGACAAACACGTATTGGGCCTGTAGGAGAGCCATTGGTCCGAGGTGGGGACTGACACCCAAAACGATCATATGGTTTTATAGAGTGATCATGATGCCTATGCTCACATATGCGGCTCTGGTTTGGTGGCCGAGGGTAACCTTGGTGACGGCAATTGACACGCCTTCAAAGGGTGGTCAGTCTGGGGGCAACTGGCTGCATTAGGACTACAACAACTGCTGCGATGGAAGTGATCCTTGGTCTTCGGCCTCTTCACCATGTGATCGAGGCTGAGGCGGGGAGTGCTTTCCTGCGCATGAAGCGTCTGGGATACGTGCGAAGAGGGGAAGAGTGCAGACACGTCAAGAAGCTCCGGCTCCTGGAAGATATTCCAGTTCTGGCTCGAGCGTCTGACGAATGCTTGCGCAAGTACTACTTCGCAACCCCATACACGGCTATGATCCGGGACAGAGAATCCTGGGATGAAGAGACGAATACACAGCCTCATGGGACTGTATGGTTCACAGATGGCTCATGCTCTGGTGACAGAGCAGGGGCTGGAATTCACTCTAGGAACCCAAGGACACAAATCTGTATACCATTGGGTGATAGTGTATCTGGGAGAATATGGGAAAAGGCAAAAGGATAAGAGAAATAAAGAAAGATATTTCATTAAAATGTCTTTGAATTTTTGATCTGGATTGTCAATATATACACGTTACAGATAATTTTTGACACTCCCCTGTAATTTATGACTATAAAACAATCACCTGCTGATATTTTGGTTCCAATGGCGTCATAATATATATGTTCGGGGACATTTATGAAAAATGAATGTTTGTTATATAAATAGCTATTAGAGAATAGATTGCTCATCAAGAAAATTAACGTACATATTCGTTTAATAACACTATAGGGCCCTAAAAATTTATTAATTCCTTCTCAGATAACAGAAGAAGCAACAACTACTTCCCTGTTCCCAGACTATATGCCACGAAGGACATTGAATTACACAACCAAGTAAATTCTACTGCTGAACCTTTTTGATCTAAGACTTCTGTCTCCTTACACATTTCCTATTCCATACCCTGACATTATTCAAACATAAAATCTCTACAGGCACTCTAAAACTTTTTCTTTTTTCTAAAAAAGTTGTTTCTCTCTACCCATTAAAACTTACGACGAAACAGACAAACTAATTGGTTGAATTTTCATGTTTGAATAATTCATCCAGTTGATTGTAAGGTGGGTTCTAGCAAAAGATACAAAAAAGGCAATTCTTTTGAAGTACAGCAATTACTCTTCCAGTGGAGGATCCTGAATATATTTTTTAAATTGAATGTAGATTACTACTCTAGCTTCTCTTAATTTATTGGACGCTTGAAATACTAAACGATTTTATTATAAAAAGAAAAGGAGAGCACAGTGCTGGCCTTGAATATTTACTTGCGTATAATCATGGAATAAAGAGTTACTACTACTACTACTAAATGTGCAGGCGAGCCTTGACCTAGACAAACTCAAGCAAAGGTTCCGGCACTGAGGCCACTGGCGGACATGAAGCCGAGCCCTTCAATAAAGGCCACAACCTTTTTCAGTGGATGCCTGCTTGTGTCTCCAGGGGCCATAACAGGGACTCCGAAGATTCACCTGCATAGTACAGCCCAGTGTGGACACTCTAAGAGAACATGGACTGACGTTTCGTCAGTCATGCCGCAACCCCTACATAGGGAACTTTCCTCTACTCCTAGGTTGTAGAGGTGATTCCTCACACAGCAGTGCCCTGTTAGGAGTCCTACAATCTTCCTCAACCTACTCCTTGGTAGTTCAATAGCTGCCCTAACGTGTCCATCAGTCCATCCCTTCAGTAGAAGTTTGGATTGTCTAGGACCCTGCATAGCATTCCAATGAGCGAGGTGCTGGTTCCTCGGCCACTTCCTCATCTCCTTGCCTATTGTTTGTTTTGTTAGGCCCAGGGTGGGGCCCGGGCCTCAGAAAGGAGCTGCCTCCCCTTCCGCAGCCAGCGCATCCGCCATTTCGTTGCCTTCAAAACCAGAGTGGACCGGAATCCATTCTAGCCGCACTGCGTTCCGACTTGCAAGATCAGCAAGTCGTTCTCGACATTCGTCAGCAAGTCCTGAGTTGATGGAGCCTCAGAGCTTTAATTGCTGCCTGACTGTCGGTGAATGAAGAATGAAGGCTAATAGGGCTTGTCTACTATCAGTGCAGATTGTTATGTTTTTGCCTGAAATTCCTTTTCTGGTTAGTTCTTTTGTGGCAATTGAGATACCAGCCAGTTCTGTTTGTGAACCACGCTGGTATTGTTTCCCATTCCCCTCTTAATCCTTAGGCTTAGTGCTCTCGAGTAAACTCCACATCCTGAACCTTCTTTATTTTCGAGCCATCTTTATATATGCGTATTGCATTTGCAGCATCATGGCACTCATCATATAGACTAGTTTCATAATCATTTTACTTTTATCTCAATCGAAATCAGAAGTTTAATTAACTATTTTAGCTACCAATTAGTAATATATTCCAATATTAAGGGCTTAGTTGTCCCCTAGGTCAGTAGAATAAACCATTTGCAATGTTTTTGGCCTTTTCTTCGATTCTGATGAGCTCAGTTTCGTTAGGCTAGGAATAAAGTTAAAGTTAAAAAACCATTCTTTTGTTGCATCTCTTCACCTCTATTAGTCTCGCCAGGAATTAGCTTTAATTTTTGATTGCGTCGAAAATCCCTTCCATATTCATATTAGATGAGGGACAGTCTGAAAGATTGACAAACTTGTAAATAGAATAAAATACCAGAAACAAAACAGTAAGAATATTACTACAAGAATCTCCGTGTGATATTCCACAGCACATTTGTTATGTTTTCGCCATTTTTCTTTTCGTTCAACTTTGCGGATAAGCTTACGACGGTCCTGCGGGCACTTCGGCAATATTATGATTTATTTTTGGTATTAACTCCAGTAGGAATGAAGATAAATGCATAAAAATTTCCAAGGCTTTTACGGTCTAACGAAGTGTAAAGAAAACTCTAAACTTTAAACGAGAAATAAATTCGTCCGAAACGTAGACCTCTATGACAACTGAAAAATTAATGAGGCTGCAAAAGCACTTCTATGCAGTTTTTTTCTCGATGAATTGAATTCATTTTTTGGAAATATTACAAAATTATTAGAAGTATTCCGCAGATTGTATCTCAATACTTATTTTTTCTAGACATAGCCTGAAAATTCCCGCCTGTAACAAGGCCCTTATAATTGCATTTTCGATTAACCTCGTTAATAAAACACCCTTTTCTGAGTAAACTGACAAAAGGTTCTACATACTTCAGCAGTTTAAGCGATGTCTATATTATTGCTTTATATAGTAGGTGTTTCAGTATTCCGAACACTATCTCTAACTCAATTAAAATTATCGTTGAAGATGAAGGGGTAGCGAAGTTCATTTGTGCGTAAATTCGGGTTGTATTATAGGAGAAAATACGGATTGCGTAACATACAATTAGTAGCCTACTACTAACTAATAATGAGACGCGAGATGTATGTATGCCAAATAACCGCTTAGACCACGTTTCACCTAAGAAAAAAACCATTTGAAGTTGCAGTCGTAAGCGCGTACTTGTCAAAACCAGCGCCATATTGTAAAAATAAATCCAGTGACCTGTCAAATAAAATTCAATATGGCGACACAGGGCAAACAAATGTGATTCAATACATTGTAGACTGTGGATTTTGGTATACATAAGTGTTTATTTTGGAAAAAGGTGCTTTTATTTTGCTTTGGTATCAATAAAAAGTTCAGTTTTATAAAACTTTTAAGCTGGGTATATCAATTTAGGACCAACTTTTGGTTGTGTACCTATATAAGAGCATTCTTTTTTTGTTAGTGGTTTTTAGACTATCAAGAATTATTATTTAATATTTACGGGTAAGTACACACTGACTAAAACATATACAATATTATAATGAAAGTGAAACTTTTATGAAATTGCGGGCATTAAAATTTCACTTGCTTGAATTGGAAGATATCACCTGCAGTATTTAACTCTTATGCTTACGGATTTCAGGAGTGAAACACCTACTTCAAAATGCCAACAACTTGTATTGTAGTCGGTTGTGGGAGCCGTTCAAACCGAGACCAAGTAAGCTTTTTTAAGGTCCCAGCTGTTTTGAAGAACACATTTTTGGTGCACAAGAATGAATTAAGTAAGAAGCGTAGAGAAATGTGGTTAGCAGCAATCAATAGAGATGATTTAACAGAATCAAATATCAGGCTGTACGTAGGAGGCATTTTGTTCAGTTTTGTTCAATAACAATATTTATAAAAACTAAGAAAAGTGATATATTCTAAATAAAAAATACTAATCAAATGAACAATATAGTAAACACTAATAAAATATACTGAATTGAAGCAAAATATACTAATAAATTCGACTAAAAAGTCTTGAGCACTGTTTATGACTGAATAGACAATACAAAACTAACCTATCTGTCTAAATTGTTCGCCCTGCACGGCCATATTAGGTCACGTGATCTGGATTGCCCAATTGCCGAAAATTACGAATTGGGAGACATCTGTTAATTTTCCTTCAAGCTTCAATAGAGGTGAACAACAAAGCCAGAATGCGAACATCGTTATAGAAAGTGGAATTAATTTTGTTGTTTTATAAACAATAGAAACTGTTATTCAAAATTTTCGTTCAAATAGTAAAATAAAAAACCTATTTAAAGTGCTTTTCTGAGATAAAAACAATCACACATCCGTAAGGTGCACTTCCAAAAAACAATAAAAACGTGGTAAAAGTTGTAGTGTTACAAAATGTACTAGTGGCTAAAATCCTACTCTAGTGGCCAGTAACACTCTTTTGCACCTTTTTGGTAGTTTCGTGTAGATATTCAAGTCTTTTCCTCCCAGATTGGCACAAGCAGCGTTAAGAAGTCGTGAAGTTGATTAAAATCACATAAGGAGATAACTAGTTGAGGTTAGTTCAGCTATTTTTTTCATTACTAGAAGCTGATGAAGTTACCTATGCTTTTTAGGTTTCACAATATGTTTGCAGAAGCCGGACATTCCAGCCTTACATGAACAAATGTATTTCCAATATTTAACCTCATGATTCAGATTAACTGTTATCTCACGAGGCTGGGAAGCTAGACCAGACTTTTTTGAATTTGTACCTGTCCCTGTCCCGCTTTAAAAACCGCTTCACCTTCTTTTAGTGGTCTGCTTCTGACTCCAATATATTTCATCTGGTGAAAAGGGTTACTTCTATGTTCGTCATTTTTAGACCTATTTTCTTACACACTACCACACAAACACGCTTAGGAACTAACGGAAATTACAAAAATAAAGAAAAGCCTGCCAAACCCACTAAAAACGCCTCAAAAAACACATAAAAAAACTAAACAGCATCAAACACCTTTACAGACTGTTTTGTTGTTCACCGCTATAGCAGCCATATTGAAATATTCAGCGCCATCTAGTGACACGTGATTTTCTCGAATTCGAATTCAAACGTATAGCATTTTCATATTTTGTAGGTTAACACAAAATTGCAAACAATTCCAATTTCTCTAACGCTGTTTTGTTTACAGATGAAGCCAAGTTCTTAACACATATTATGAAATCCACATGCCTTAATTGTAGCAAAGTAATAATTTTCTGCGATTAGAACTGTCAAGCTAGCGCTACCAAAAATCGTATCCTTGAAATAAAGAAAATGACCGCTAAAGTAACATAACTTGAGGTTGTCCTGTTAGAATAATAATTATTCTAACGCTTCGTATGTTTTGAAAAATATTCCCCCAAGGGTATGCCTACCAAACAAACCCACCTCAAGCTCGCCGTTACTCCCTCCTCGGAATCACTACCCTAGCACACACACTCTCCGTCATCTACTCTCTTCTATCACTCCTACCTCTCATATGCCTTCTCTTTCCTAATCATGCTCTCCACTAGATTCATCTGTAACACCCTCCATCCATCCTCTACATTTTTTCTTCCCGTGGTCTGCTTTCTCCTTCCTCCTACTTGCCCAGACTCGTCCCCTCTGAGGGGTCCAGAGGGTACCTCCCATGTTTTCCCTCTCCGTCTTCATCCACTCCCTTCCTTTGCCTACTACATTCTGTCTCCTCTTGCTTGTGTCCTCTTTCCCCACATACCCTATACCACATACCACATAACTAACAATTTAAGTTTTATAATGGCTTTTAGAAAGTTTACAGAACCATTTTATAAAACTGCTACTGTTTTATAAACAGTTCTTTTAACTCTTATAAGCATGGAATTGGCGCAGATTATAAAACAAATCGCATGTAAGACATGCTCTATAGATGTTGTCTGTTGCTATAATAAAACAGTTTTTAGAACGTTTATAAATGTCTAATAAGAATCTTTTTTAGAGCCGTTATAAAAACGTTTTGCTATGAGCGCTGATATTTTTTTAACATTCCCATCAACACAAAATTGTTTGTGAATATGCAATTTGTCTCCTTAGTTGTTGCAGAAAGATATTAAAATCTGTTAAAATGGTAGCAAAAATAAAATAAATGACAAATGGCTGATAATATTGACTTGAAAAATTCCATCCATGGAGGAGATGTGACTGCGAAATTGAATTTACTCTAAAGTACCTATAAAGTACAATTCATTCTAATAAAATTTTAAAGCGCCTCCCGAATTATGATAATTGGGGAAATTTAAAATATAAATTAATTATTAAAAAAAATATATTATATACATTTTTGGTAAATAGTTCATTAGGACCTTCTACATTATAAACTAGATAGTCCAGCATATTAATATTTCATGAAAATAGACGATAGACAAATATAAATTAAATATATGGCCTGTCGCTTAAAGCCTCACAAAATGGCCATTTTTTTATACTATTCTTATAAATCAAAATTGTCCGAAATAGGACAATTATGCTGTGTATGTAACTGATATAAAAATCGAGCAGGATTCGTCTAGGCAGATGTGTACTCGGTATAAAAAGTGAATCACATATAAGTTCAACCTACAATTAACTAGTTTTTTTAGTATAATGTTTTCATTCAGTGGTGTTAAATATCTTGTAGATATATCAACCCCGTTTGACTTTTAAGTGTAATTTAATATCCGTCGGGGCCTATAGCCCGGGAAGTAGTTGTTGCTTCTTAGTTGAACGATCACTGTCTTTGAAAAATATTTTTCAAAACTAATAAAGCGTTAGAATAATTATTATTCTGCGATATCTAACAATAAATAGATGGAAGTTAATAACATATCTTGTCATATTTCCAGATTAAATACACCGCTTTTACTATCATTTCCAGTTTTTGTTTGGTAGCAAAAACAACGAAATCGTGTCATTAATTCTGGTTGTAATAATCCCGAACGCAACCATCAAAAAACGTCGACTTGTAATAAAGAAAACGACCGATAAAGTTACATAATTTGAGGTCGTCGTGTGATAAAACGGATTCTCTCAACTTTCATTTTTCTTTCGGCCTGTCTATTATATCCCAAAACTCCTTCAATAACAATGATGAATCGTGTATACTCTAGAGAGAAAAATGTTTGTTTCCATTCCATCAATGATTCTAAATTTAACAAGGTCAAAACATGAGTCGGGCTTTTACGAATGGTAAATTCAATTTGTTTTATCTTTTTAAACAGATGGAAGACGATTAGAATAATTTTGTTTTCCTCTAAGCTTTTATAAGCTGAACGTTGGTGTGGGACGGAAGTATTAAGATAAACCATTTGGGTATTTTCAAATTTTTGAATTCATTTAGATTGGATCTTAAATTAGTTTTAATAGTAAAAAGGACTAGGTAAATAAAAACATACTGCGAGCGGCAAACTGAATTACTATTGGATTACAATAAGCCCTTTGCCGGCCAGTGTCGTCAAAAATTATTCAGACGCCAAGAGAATTGGAGGACAGCTAATGATAATGATACGCCTCTGTACATACATTTATATGTCTTGGAAGAGCTGTAGTGGGAGGTAACATTGGAAATGAGTTTCTGCGCATGTGGGCGGGCTCGCCATCACGTTTGGTGTTTGCAGTATTCATTAAACCGTAGTGTGCAGCTAAAATGAATATATGTACAGAGTGTTCCAAATTGGTGTGTTTTGCAGGGTTTCTCGTAAACTGACACATTCTAGGATAGCATAAATCTCTGCCTGAAATACAGAGGTATATTCTCCTAGTGAGAGGGAGCATCTTGTGTTTCTCATTTAACTATACACCCCTTCCCAGTATGAGACCGTCTGTGTACCAGGTCTCTCCTCGGGAAAGCTTCAGTTGCTTGGGTCTTGCCAGTCCTTTCTGTGAGGTATCACTACCTCATATTTAGGACTGGGGAGAAGTTTATTGTCCATATGGTCTGTTTTCATATCTAAAATGGCTCCACTTATGATGTCCTTAATGGATTTGTGCCCTGATCTAACTATTTTGTTGCTCAGGTTACTTTGCTGCCTAAATAGTCCCATCCTTGCTTCCTCCATTATCATGAGGTGTAAGGAGGAAGGCCAGATAAGGCTTGTGGTGCTGCCATTGGCGTGCTTCTCATGCACCCTGTAATACTGAGACAAGCAAATCTTTGCACCTTGTGTCGTCTTTGTCCACTAGACCAAAGACGCATTGTATCAATAGCTTCCTCTCTTTCACTCACAAAATGGCAATACGGAATATAATTATTGACCGAATATGTATATTATATTATACAGTATGATCAGATAAACGAACTAGCCCTATTTCCCAGACCATTCTGTATATTTTTAATTTAATATTCTTGTCCAGTTCGAGTGGAAGATCATTCAAATATTTAGCGAGAAAATTGGAGATAAGATGTAAATAGTTTTCGACGTTTATGAACTATACTGTATGTCCCATAAATAAATTTTGTATATATTTAGAAAAAATGTAACTATAAACATTTACAAGTAAATAATGCCGAGTATTGTTTTTACAACTGAACGGCTTGTGTAAGTCTGTAGGTCAATAACATTCACCTCATAACATTTTAGAATGAAAACAGTCATTTATCTACCGACTAGTTTATTATTATTGCAGCATTTGGTGTTTTAGTTGGTTATTTTAAAAGGAATGCAACGGAATGCATCTACACAAAGAATTGAATTAAATTCCTTGAATGTAATGAAAGTCTCTTATTCAGAAGGTCCAATTGATAATTGAATACTAAACATACTATGAATTTGTATATTTTTAGAAATGATAGATAATTGTTATATAGTACTAGGGTTGTGTTTTACCAAAAAGACAACTACTTCTTTTAGTGAACGGTCTATGTGCTCAGCATGCCAAAACACTCCCTCATGAATGATTTAGAATATTTAGATTAAGAAAAACAGGACGTATCACGTGGCTCGAGCACTCCACTTCAGTGATACAGGATTCGTACAGCACATCAACGTACAGGGTGTCCCAAATTGGTGTGTTTTGCAGGGTATCTCCGAGGGTATCTCGTAAACTAGAAGAGATAGAAGAAAAGCAGTTGAGATGTTATGATTTTTTTTTGTTAAAGTAACGATAGCCTTATTAAATCTTTAGTAACCCCCTGCAGTTGGAAGATACAGGGCGATTATTGAAAACTGTCGAAAACTACAAGGTACTATAACTTCTTAATTATGGAAAATACAAAAATACGTTATAAAAACTGTGATAGATATAACATTAAAGAGTTCAGTGTAGAATTTTGAAGTGCTCACTGTTGCTCTCATATTCATATTCTAAGATTCTACATACGGAAGATACATATTTGCCTCCTAATTTTTAAATCAAAATTAAATTAGCTTGATGCGGGCGCGGGACATGTTCAGTCCCAGTTTCGGGATTAACTCTCTTTCACTCTTTTCTTATTCCCATTTGTTTATACATTTTTTATGGCTATTTTTGCTATCTATTGTCACATGAACTTGTTGAACTTAAATTAAAAGATAAATATTTAATAACTTATGATTATATTTTTACTATGTCCCGCTTTTGACCAAAGAATCTGGCATTTTTCACTAAAAATGAATCTGACAACGCAGCAAATCATATTATCGAACCTCCATTGTATACTAATGTGCTAAAAACATTTCAAACTTAATTACTTTCGAGTCAAAAGGTCTGACGTTTAAACCTTTTGTGAGTATAATTAAACGGCTCGCCGGAGACTTTTTTTTTGTTTTCAATAAATCTAAAGTTGTACACATTTTCACCACTTACGCCAAAGTTCTAGAAGCACTACGGAGTTCAACTTGAACGTTGAAATTGTTGGAAGGGGATTAGAGAACCAATTATGTCACTAATTATTTCGTGGAAGTAAGGATTTCCTGACTGTAACAGCTTGAATTATATTACACTAAAAGATGATGAAATTCTGGTGTATTAACCAGAAGTTTTACTTTTTAATTAACGAAAAAAAGAGAAAAATACAACGGAGTTTAGTTTCATAGTCGATAACAGAAAATGTTCAGGAAAGTTTTGTTTATACAGCTTGTCTTGTGATATAGCCCTCCTTTGCCGTTGATCAACTTTATAATTGATCAACAAAAGTTTGACCCAGTCAAAATTTTATCGTTCAAGTGATGTGTCATCAAGAATTGTTTTCAAGTTGATACTTGTCTTGAAACGTGTGAACTAGACAGTCAACATTTGTTGAATGTGTAGTACTCTTGCAACAACTGGTCGTGGTGTGTGTGTTAAATTTTACTGAGAGTATAAAAATACCAGAAGAATGATCCTCAAGTGGTCTGAAAATGTTATGATGAAACTTTGGAATCATATCATAAGTATGATTGTCTCTGTAACCACCGAACGGATAAATATAAAAATAGAGATGCACGAGAAAATGCTTTGGGTTGTAATGTGAAGGAAATGGAAACTCCTGGTCTTATGGTGTGGATTTCCGCTTGAAAGATACTTAGTGTTTTTCCCAAGCTTTCAGAGTGTTTGGTTCCTGGCCCGAACACTCCCATCCCAGGAATGTTCGAGCCAGGATATTATTTTCATAGGAAAATATTATAAATTATTAAAAAGAAAGTGGGTATAATAGTCTTAAGTGAGTTAATCAAATGGAACAGTTATGAGGTTAATTTGGGTGTCTCAGGGTTATATTTTCGACCCATTGTGACAAAGCCAGTCTAGTACGAACGCGAAACTTGAAGACAGAAGCCGTTGATGGTTTCGTTCCTCATTACTATTAAAACAACTTAGAATAGCAAGAAGCAGCACTATAAGAGTTAGAAACAATATTTAAAACAATGTAGACATTATCATGTACAATATAGATAAGTAATAAAAAATGTACAGGATGCTGCAGAAATGAATGCTTCTTGTATACTCATGTTTATATACAAGTAAATATTTATTCCTAATTTAATGATTTGCTGTATTTGTAATTAATTTCGTTGGAAATTTATTAGGTAAATTAGAATCGTTAATGATTAAGTAGTTTATCAATAACATCGCTTTATCGATCGACAACGTTATATCATTAAGTGTATTTTATTTGATGACTCCTCTAATAAATCTACTTTATGGACCATTCATTTTGACAGATAAAAATAATGAGGTATTCCGAGCGATGCAATTTTCAGTAATTCTGCTCGTTTAGATTGTAGAGAATCAGGTTCTTTGGAAAATTGATAGTTTATGTACACTTCTGAAAATTACGATATATTTTATGAAGTTCATATTTCGTTGCTTTTTTTAACAGTGTAGATGCGGCGTCTTGTGCAGTCGGTGATTGTGTGTGTTTGCTTTGTTTATCAGAATACTCAGAAAAAGTTTCAAGGCACTTCTATGATGTGTATAAAAACTACAGCATTTTTAGAAAAACTTAATATTTCTTAATTTTTTTCAACAGTGTAGACTGCAATTTCAGCAGCAATTGATAATGAGTGTTAGTTTTGGATATCAAAGTACTCAGAAAAAGTTTCATGCAATTTCTATAATGTATATAAAATCTACAGCATTTTTAGAAAAACTTAATAATTCTTCATTTTTTCAACAGTGTAGATTGCAATCCCAGCAGCAAATGATACTGAGAGTTTGTTTTGGTTATCAGAGTACTCAGAAAAAGTTTCATAAAATTTTCATGATGTGTATAAAATCTGCAGCATTTTTGGAAAAACTTATTATTTCTTAATTTTTTCAACAGTGTAGACTGCAATTTCTGCAGCAATTGATACTGAGTGTTCGTTTTGGATATCAGAGTACTCAGAAAAATTTTCATAAAATTTCTATTATGTATATAAAATCTACAGCATTTTTAGAAAAAATTAATAATTCTTCATTTTTTCAACAGTGTAGATTGCAATTCCAGCAG
>CAJUYH010006871.1:2047-18948 GCA_910591685.1 Galerucella tenella
AAAGGAAATTTAAATAAAATATCAAATACTAACACAAAACAGAACATACCTTTAAAGTTTACAAAAAAAATTCTCACTATCTTAAAGATTCAGTGTGCTTTGCTGTATATTTCTTCTTATTTTCCTCTTCATTTGTCTTCTATATGGACCATCCTAATTGTAGTACCAAAACAACCACAATGATATAAATAAGGGCCCACATCCAGATCTGCTTTGATTTCCTCCTCTTGAACTATGAAATTGCTGTTGACCATTCCATTCTCCTGGACTGCTTGCTTCGTTGATTTACCACCCATTGTCACAGAACTCCAATTGTTTGCATGGTCGCCATGTAATGAGTGTATCGTCGATGGATACTTGGTATATTATAGGTGTGGAAGGGCCTCTGAATAGGTGGTGTTGCTGGTCACTCGGTGGGTCATCTTACAGGAATAAAACAACTACCTGTAGCACTGGGACACGTTCTGTTTATTACTTTAACTTACTATTATACATTAAACTACTTATTACTAACACTAATATTAATAGTAATTGTAATCATAATTATAATGAGAATCGATAATTAGAATGCCCCTTAAAACACTATCGTTAGCATATTTATACGACGAGTCAAGTTCATCATAAGTAAATATAAATAATACTGTTTATGTTTATTTCACGCTCTGAACTTGACTTCGTACGTGCAACCTTCCTAATTCTTATTTATATAACGATTCATGATTTATTGGAATTAGCTTCAAGGCAATTTATGTGTTTTAATTAAATATTATTGTTTTGACCAAAAGGCATTACAGGGTACCCCACTTTCGTGCCTTTGTCTTTGGAGTGGTCAACCGCGTTAGGCATGATTCTATCATAAAATAAAAAAGTATTTTATGGATTCTATTCATTCTATTCAGTTGCTTAGAGGAAGGTGAGTCGATTGTATGGGTTTTCCAGATTTTGCAGACAAAAGTTAATTTTTTGGACGATTTATTAAAATTTTATGGTGAATAGTTTTTTTGAGGACTCTAAAATAGTTAACAATATAATCTCAGGTAAATATCTATGGGTTTAATTACTTTTTAAGCCATGTAATATCTTGTATAAGGAAACTATAAATTTTAGCGGAGTTACTACACATTTTGTAAATACTGTACCTACTAGTGCGATAAAATGGGGTACTAGTTGGTTTTATAAAATGGGGTACTTACCCGTTTTATCAAACTTATACATTTTTCACGTAGTTTTTCCTGACAGGTTGTTCAATACTTAATACAATATGGCTAGTAATTATCAACGGAACATTTTTTGACAATTCCAAGAACCAATCAAATTTCCTCATTTTATATCATATGAACAAGCTCAGCCAATCATGTCAACATTACACTGATAACAGACCATGGGCAATTTTTACGTTGCTATGGATACATATTGATTTATTTCGATTTTGAAGTTTCGAATATTTAATATTTCAAAATGTCACGATTTGGTTGTAATACTGAAACAAAAAATTTTCTATCCGAATAACCGTCGGACATTGATAAATGCTCAAAAATTGTATGACAACTTTCTCAAGCTTGTTGCTTGTAAGCTTTCGAAATCTGTCATAAGATTTTTTCGAACAATTATCAATGTCCTTAGGCTATTAGTTTCCGCCAGTCTTGGTCGGAGGAGAGCATGCACCTTGCAATAGGGTACAAGCATAAATTTTGCTATTGGTGGGAATTGACGCTTCATCAGGTCTCCTAACACCTTGCATGCCTATTTTTACAATACTACTAGTTTTGTTTGTGAAGACCATTTTAATGTAAGTACCTACTTCTATGCTGGTAATTTTTATTCTTCAATAGTTTGAGGTTATGTACCTTTATGTCTAGGAATCAACCATAAAAACATTATTTTCTTACGACCACACATCGAAATATGGTTGGTATATAATACATAGTTTAAATCGTACTTACGATAATGCTTCAACTCCTCTTATTTTCTCTGCATTAAAGCAGCTGTTAATAAATTCAAGCAGCATAAATGAGTCTACTTTGGGCAAGTTATCAGTTTGTGCTTTTACAAAACCTTCGCTAGTCATATCTTTACTCACAAAATATGAAAGAACAACAGATATGACATCACACGTATCATCAGTAGCGTTCGGAAATCCTCGGGCGGTGGTCGGAAAGTGCATTGAAGTTTGAATTTTATTTTAAAATTTGGAAGTAATTTCCAATGGAAACTGGTTTATTTCCTATTTTTAGTAATTTTTGATATCAACTTTACTATTATAAATTAATATCTAAGCAAAATATGAAATATGCGTGTACTCTATTCAAGAGGTGATAAATGAAAACACGGGCTATTTTAAAGCTTCAAAGCCATCTTTCTAATTTTAATCTAACAGCGAGAACTAAAACCACAAAGGGGGAAAACGGAAGTTTTAACAGTCACCGTATAAAAATGAATTAATTGTCGAAATAGAAGCTCGAAAGAAGAAGCTTGTGAAAATAAATCTAAATATACAACAATAAATTAAGAATCTGAGAGGAAAATCAAGAAAAATCCAGTTTTCAAAAGGCAATGACCCAGAAGATATAGAAAATGATCAAACTAGGAGGAGGAAAGGTAAATCAACGGTAGAAGCAACGCTAAAAGGTTGTAGGAAGAAAACTGAACCTTCCTATGAAGCAAGTGACTCGTCAGAAGACGAAGAGGGAAATGTTGCGTATCTTATTTATAATGAAGTATTCTCTAATTCGAAATCATGTGAAGGTTGGGTAATGTGTTATAAGTGCAAACGATGGGCACATAAATATGTGCCGGGATTGACGAAAATGATGAGCAATACAAATGTGATTTTTGTACATAATGTCCGTAATATACGAGTTTTTAAAACTTTTTATTTTTTAAATATACAATAAGCATAATATTAATCTAGTTTAATAGGAGGTACCCCATTTTACAGTACCCACTACCCTATTTTTGCATACCACTTGGATAAAATGGGGTATTTCACAAATTTTTAAAAAACACCTAATTTTCACGAAATTATTGAAATCTAAGAATAATGCGTTTTAGCTATTAATCCAAGCATACAACTGTGTACCTTGATCTTAGAAATATGAATGTATTCTCACTACTTCTTAAAAATTAACAAGCACGATATAATAGGTACCCCATTTTATCCAACTCTCCCCTAGATGTTCAAAATTTTCACCGCAAACGTCTTGGCAACATCCTAATCTTAAATGAAACTCTCTTCTAACATTATCTTGTCTTGTCTTCTAACATCATTTAACAGACGTGATCGATCTAATCGCAAGCGTTCATTCGTTCTTTCAAGTCCTTTAAATCAGAAGGTTTAGTTTGGTACGGAATGCTCCATAAAAAGAAATCTAATGACGTAAGGTCAGGTTATCGCGTTGGCCATTCTTTCGATCCTCGCCTCCCTATTCACCAATTGGGAAATATTGCATCATGCTGAAACCATATCGTATTCACTGGAAATTGAGGGTTTCCTTGGCTTTTACACACTGTAGTAATAAGTACAAAAATTGGGTTTGACCTTGAAATTTTACGAAACGTAATTTTCATCAATTAGAATGTACATCAGTTAAACATTTTGACATTATTAGTCTTTTTTATATATCGGAAACAATTCTTTGATATTTCGGAAGAGAGGAAACAAAAATGTTTGTCGTAAATGAAAAATTATTTCAATTTACATATTAGGGGAAGTCTATACGTATAAGTCTAAGCTCAATTCTTCTATGAATGTTGCCAAATAATTTAAAAAATATATAAAATGTTTTGTCAGTTGTCAAACTATTTATTTTATAATCAAACTAAATGTGAAAAAAAAAGAAGATATTACGTATTGATGTGAAATAAGTATGTGTATGTTATTTGTTTTATTTATTCACCTACCAAAATAAAAGACAATTAGGGCCGGTTTTACAAGAGAGATTTATACTAGGTATATTTATTCTGGGAATAAAGTTATACCAGAATCTCTCTTGTAAAACCGGCCCTAAATCGGTCAAAGATAGACAGAAACAAACGACACATACAGATAGATTAAGGCAGTTAGACACAAACAGACATATGAACAAACCCTTACAAACACAGACAGTCAGATAAAGGAAGTCGAGCACAAACGAGCACAGACAGAAATAAACTTACAGATATACTCACAGGAATACTGACACAGACAAATGAAGAAAGACATGCAGATACTGGTGGACAGACGGACATACAAATGAACAAATACAGAAAAACCAGTGAGTAAAATGCAGAGAATAAGGCATGTGTGAACAGATAGATACAGAGATCGATAAGAAAGGCAGAAATAGAAGCAGGCAGAAAACAAATAAGTAGAAGAGAGAAAGTCAAATGTAAGTGATGAAAAAAATAGATTGACACCCATGGTAAGTTCATATAGAAACGAATTAATAACTCTAACGCCATTGGTCAGGTTAAAAGGCAGGATAGTTGACAGGAGCACAATTCAAGATTTCCACAAATTCGTGAAATTTAAAATCTGGATGGCGGAAATTTTGCAAGATTTTCTGATACTCGTGACGAATTTAGGCTAGCTCAACACTTTTGACAGATTGAATTTTCATTTTTAGGTTATGATAATTATAAGTTTTCCGTGTACATAACATTTTTGGTATGTACGGATGACGTCTGAAGAGATTAAGGTAGGTAATTATATTTTCTTAGGTAGATTATAATATTATCTATATTTCGACTTTATAAGTAAATTTTATGTCTATTATTTCTAACCATTTATTTTCATATTTTTGAGGAAACTTACCCTCAAAGAATTGCAAACACACGCAAATCCCCAAAATGTCTAGGCATTTCGTCTTTGAATGAAATGTAAACTGATTCTAAAAACAACAACGATTCGTGAATCGTTGCTATATGAACATAGAGAGACAAACGAAGGAACACAAACCGACACGACCACACAGCCAAACAAGCACAGACAGGCAATTAATCACACAAAACCGAACGGACAGACAATAGTCATGATGACACAAAGGAAAAAATTAAAAAGTATTTATCGAAAAATCTTTTGGAAGCTGTAGATATGGCAGAAGCAGAGATAAAGTAATATTGACAAATGACAATTGGTCCATATATACGAAACAGCAGTGCGATCACGAAAACTCGATGCGGACAGTCCACTCGATACGTGTGATAACTCGAACCATATCGAAAATGCAATAATTATCGTTTTAAAATGGCGTACTCGATTAGAGTTGATCATTCTTAATCCCACTGCTGGTTCCATGAAATCTGAAAACCCCCAGTAACAGCACTGAAATTGTCGGCGATATACGGACCATATATAAAACATTTTGGAATTTTTGGTTATATCAAACAGGATGAGAGTAACTCACTAATTGATTTGGTGAGCTCAGTTTCATTTATAAACTCAAGTACCTATTTCAGCAATAGTCATTTTAAAATTTCTGTGTTTTTCAGGAAAGTGAAGAAAAAACAACAACGCATGTCAATCTACGTTTATTTTGTTGGAATATGAGAATATTTTAATTCGACTATAAGTATACTAAGTATTATTGATATTCTAACATTATCCGGAATAGAGTTTGTTTAATAAAAAATACATCTCATATTTTAGAATATAATTTTGTAGGTACTTCAACTTTGTCAGTTGAATTTTTCCTAAATCTATCTATCTAAATCTAAAATAGAAAGTCTTTTTGTTTTCTCCATTGATTGAATTTTACTTGAAATATTTTGAATGTAACTACAAAGTAATAATTGCCTTTTGGTATAATTTCGTTTAGACAATCTTTATTACGACCATAAGCAGCATTGAGGTATGCAACTAAGCAGGCACCAATGCATGCTTAGTTGCATAACTATTAGAGAGATAGCTTTCTCGACCAGTAGATGGCAGCATCGAACAATATTTTTATTGATTGACCTATCTTATAGTCATCTGTGATCGTAGACTTCTATGGTTTACATTTCTGGAAATTGTGTTCTATGGATGTGAACGACCATAGACAAAATATAATTTTTTTATGATTCACACTTATCTTTGATTCAGACTAAAAAGGTTGATCGAACATCGATCGGACGCAAATAACGAACGCAGCACGCAGCTATGATTTTGGTGGCGATGGCATACTCGGCATGTATAGTTGGCATCATAGATAAAAAAATACTTATAGATGGGAAACTGACCCGTGGCGCCCTCTATTTGTACGGCTGGCGCCACCTTGAGAGTCCCGTCAGTACCTCGACACAAATGATGGTTGTGAACTTCGCTGACAGCCGAAAAAGAAGATTTCTGTAATTTTACAGTTTTTGGCGGCATATTCAAAATTACTGTAATTTTACTTTTATTGCAAAATGACATTTATGGTCCATTTTTTGATATTTCATATTTACTCAACATTAGATTGATATTACAATAATTGTTGCTTTAGTTTATTTGGGCTTCAAGCACTTGTGCGTGACGCCACAGTCGTCACGACTTTTGAGCAAATCGAACACGATTTTTTGGGATCCTCAAAACCACCTGACATGTGCCAATTCCAATGAATTTCCTGTGTTGTTAGAAGAACAGTTTTCAATTATAATGTTTTTGATATGGTTTTAAATGAAACTAACTGTTTCTAAATGACTCCACAATATATTTGAAAAAATGTGTAAATTGCAAGTAAATTATTGACAATTGTTTCGATAAATATATCATCGAAACAATTGTCAATAATTTACTTGCAATTTACACATTTTTTCAAATATATTGTGGAGTCATTTAGAAACAGTTAGTTTCATTTAAAACCATATGATGAGTAGATTCCACGAAGTGAGGGTTTATACAGTTAACTCAATGTTTTTGATAATAAAATTTTGCATATTTAGATATTTTTAGTAAGGTTTAAGTCGTATTAAATCGTGATGACATATAGCTAACCTTAAATTTGATAAATAAGATCATCAGGATTGTATTTAGCCAAATTCGAAAAGGCTATGCAATTAATAATTACCAGCTTCTTTTTCTAACTGAAAATACTTGAGAACTTTGAAAATACTGATGTTTTTCCGTGTATTTATGCATATTTTTGTATCATTCATATAAATAAAACAATAAGATTAATATTCACTTCTCATAAATAATAATTGACCGTAAACAGAAAGTACAGACCTGTCAAGAACTGTCAGTGTGACAGTAGAAAAAGACGTAACACATTGCCGCTTCGAAAGTTACGCCTTCATAGTATTTCAACCTCGCGATTGATAGGTTGCGCTTGCGCGTAATCCAAACATCAACCAATCAAATTTTTGTAAGTCAAAGATTAGGGTTAACATTTGTAAAACATTCAAACGGTTCATTATTGTGATATTTTGATTAGGATTAATCACAGACCTGCCTTTTTCTCCATTTCTTTCTACGTAATGTGATAGAAGGAGATTAACAATCGATGACGCACTCCAAGAAGGGTATTATTTCAACTATAGCAGCCAAAAGTAAATAATCGAAAACGCTTAATAACAATCAAATAGTCAAGTAAAATCAAATGAAGTGTCAAAAAATAGACCATAATGCCTGAAGTGAGAAAAATAAAGCAATAATCATCAAGTTTATATATTTTATTGAATAAAAATAACAATAAATGAAACGTTTTTTTACATATTTCAATGACAAACATGAAGAAAAATAAATATTCAACAACAATGAGTTCAAAGCTGTATGGAAGAATAACTACTTCTGTCACTTTTTATTTAATTAAACAATTTTTTTCATAAATATAAAGCTCACCGGGTGCACCTCACATTACAGTCTTTCACAATACATATTCTCGACATTGTCTCTTGAAATAAAAGTCCCACTATAAACAATAAAAACCAACTACGAATACTCAACACACACACAAATAACCAAAATAGTCCGGGAGTGGTCGCTATATGAGATTTTCTATCACAAAAGTTTCATTTCGTAAAACTGTAAATCTTTTCATCAAGTTTGGTACCTGAGACCTTCCCTAATTTATTTTTAGAACCCCTTCTGACTAATAGGGGTAGGTCAGTTTACCCTTTCCTTTCAGTTCCTGTTCAACTTCGTTGTAAACAACATCGTCCCGTTTATGTGAGAGACTCTCTCATCGCGCGACCACTCGTCTAAAAGTTTTATTTTTATTTTTTTTAAGTGTTATTCTTAATTTTTGGTAATTTTACTTATTACTAATTATTTTCATACCATAATGTTTCAACGGGGGAAAAAGTTGGCCGATTTGGGAAGAAAACGATATGAAGAAACACATTCACAAATAGGTAAATAAATTGTGTGGTTTTATATTTTAGATACTTTCTTTTTATTTTCGCTACTTATCATGTTTATTTCTATTCCTAGAGCAATGTGAATGGGCTGGTCCATCTGAACCAGTAATTCTAGAAGATTTGGAAGATGATAGACCTGATGATAGAGCTGTGAGAGAAACTCTCACGTGCGACCAATAGCGTGAAAGTTGGCGTAGCGACCACTCCCGGGTAAAAAAACGAAAACTGGACAAACTCACGATACACGCTGTAAAACGTTGATCTGCTGCTGTCAGGCAGTTGTCAGGTTAGGATCATAGATAACACGTTAGGATGTCAGCGCTGATATATGTGGAAAAATCTGCAACTACCACTAAGGGCGTTACAGTTCTCACTAAATTAGAATTTTTAGTACTGACCATAGATAACCATATACTGATTTGTGGTACTGACGGGACTCTCTATGTGGCAGCACCCTCGCGCCATACCCTGGTTGGCATGGCGTCTTCACAAAAAAAAACTGCTATTATTCTACTATTTTTGTGCAAATATATTTATATTGAATGATTTCTCCGTAAATGAAACTTTTGATAACATTATTAATATTATCGTTACGGAATTACGGTTCTGGTAAACTTCACGACCCTCGGAAATTTATGTTAATTTTAGATTTGTTTGAAAGCTTACCTTAAATAAAGCAGATTAGAACAAAAATTTCGCTGGATCATCCAGTAATTACTTCAAAAATCACGATTTTCGTTCAAAAAATTGTACTTTTTCAACACCAATTCATGCTATAGGTAGGTATTTCACGATAAATATTTTCACTTTAAACAGTAAAGGTTATTATCTTGAACTAAATGTCAGTCTGTTTCACACAAAAACCGGAAGAAAATACTTAAATTTTGCCAATTTTTAGAAATATTTGTAAGCATTAATATTTTCGTTTGACACTTAAGTTTATAAAATTACACACTAAAATCTTATGCCAGAGCTTATGTCTAGATATCCTAGGTTCACAAATTAGGATCAGGTGATACTTCCTAACGGCGTTGTCAAATGGTCTTAATTTTCTTCCAGCTGAATACATTGTAATAGATTACATGAATATATCACAATATAAAATTATTTGCATTTATAACCATGAAAATTTATATAATAGTTAGGTTAACATTTTTTTTCTTATTCTCTTGCTTCGTATTTAATGATATTTTAGTTACACTTTGATCTGTGTCAGTTGGTGGGGAAGCGGTATGTGTTGTTTTTGCTCTAGTAGAAATCCCATGAAGTCAGTCAATTTGAGGTGAATAGATGTATTCTCTTCCCCTTCTCGAAAAAGTATCTAATTTGTATTTCACATGGATGCGCGCCGGGTCGACGTTTCAATTTGAGGTGAAGAGATGTATTCCCTTCCCTTTCTCGAAAAAGTGTCTAATTTGTATTTCACATGGATGCGCGCCGGGTCGACGTTTCGCAATTCGCGCGCGCGAATTGCGAAACGTAGACCCGGCGCGCTCGCTTCGCTCGCGATATCAATCAATCAATCCAGATCTTTGAATTATGAAATTCATCGATAAGCATACTGACTTCCCTTCCTCTTTTTGGAAAACATCATAATATGGAATAAAAATCATTTTATATTCATGTCTATATGTATGTATGTGTGATTTTTGGGGTGACATTCACTGAGACCTAAAAGATCTACTGTGCCCCCTTACTTCTACTCAGTTTCTGAGGAGAGTCTCAGAAACTAGTAGTTCCTTTAGTCCTATTTCCCGGAGGAATTTTAGGATGTCTGCAGGCTTCAACTTAGGCAAATGTTCCTCTTCTATCCAGTAATCTCCCAGGTGCTGTGGGCAGTTTTACTTTGACTTATGCATTCTTTTGATCTCAACAGGTTGTAGTCACCCAGAAGAGTCATTGATTGTATAAGCCTTTCTAGATCTTTCCAATGGTCAGATCTTCTCTTTTTCTCGGCTTTACTTATTTCTTCCAATATTACATTGGGGCTGATTCCGCAAAAGGGCTCAGGCCCCCAGAAAGGTATTTCAGTCCCCCTCTTTGCTAGTTCATCTGCTATTTCAAACATGTTTATTCCCTTCCCCTTCTCGAAATATACCTACTTATCGGGACATTTAACGTTAATTTTCAACTAAAAATCACAAAAATATACATATTTCTTTATTTTTACTCTAACTTCATAAAATATACACGTACCAAGTCAGTACATTTTCAATACATACATTTTAGATCATAAAGATAGTAAGTATATCGGTGTTATATGTGAAAAGATACATCCGAAATCTTGGTGTTATTTCCAAGCCGTAACGAGCTACGGAAATGAAAGCTGGCAACATTGCCCATTCTCCGCTCTTTCTTAAATTTGTGACCACAATTGTCAAATATAAATTCCGAGGGTCGCGAACCTTACCGGACCCGGAATTACACTTGATCCAAAGGCGGTAGGTTGAAATAGACGTCAATAGGTATATTAATTTGATAGCTTTTCATGCTTCCATAAAAACTAAAATATATAGCTAGTATTGAAGCATTTAATAAGCATTCACACCTTTCAATCGTTTTGTAGAAATTGTTCATCATATGATGTGTGTATGTATGTGTGTTTTTTTGGGGTGACATTCACTGAGACCTAAAAGATCTATTGTGCCCCCTTACTTCTACTCAGTTTCTGAGGAGAGTCTCAGAAACTAGTAGTTCCTTTAGTCCTATTTCCCGGAGGAATTTTAGGATGTCTGCAGGCTTCAACTTAGGCAAATGTTCCTCTTCTATCCAATAATCTCCTAGGTGCTGTGCTCTAGGATTCTGGAGTGCTGTGCTGTGCAGTTGGAAAGCATGTGGATGGAGGTTTCTTCTTCCATTCCACAAAATCTGCATTCTTCTTCCTCCACTATTTTGAGCTTTTTCAGGTGCTCATTCAGGTGACAATGTCCCGTTAGGATCCCTGTTAAAACTCTTAGCGCAGTTTTACTTTGACTTATGCATTCTTTTGATCTCAACAGGTTGTAGTCACCCAGAAGAGTCTTTGATTGTATAAGCCCTACTAGATCTTTCCAATGGTCAGATCTTCTCTTTTTCTCGGCTTTACTTATTTCTTCCAATATTACATTGGGGCTGATTCCGCAAAAGGATTCAGGCCCCCAGAAAAGTATTTCAGTCCCCCTCTTTGCTAGTTCATCTGCTATTTCATTTCCTTCTATTCCAGTGTGTCCTGGAATCCATAGTTGTTCTCGCCTAGTTCATTGAGTTTGTCTAGGCATTCCCACACCATTTTGGAACTGATTACACAAGAGCTCAGTGCTTTAATGGCTGCTTGACTATCCGACATTATGATAATCTTCATCATATGATAGATAGCATCCAAGAAAGTAATAGGTAAAATCATTAGCTCTAAAAAAGCCAATTGGCTATTTCTCATTAGATCAGGATTTCTTTGTTTTAATTGTGAATATTTTTTCTATTCTAGCAAATTGTTATCGATACAGCTGCTTCAATAACTAGGAGTACCTACAATAAGTATAATAAGCTAAAGTTTAACTCCTTTTACATATGCAAGAATTTCTACTTGACGTGTCTGTACTTTTTGTGCTATTTTAGTAACTGGTTGTATTGTTAATAATGGGAAAATGTATATCTATTGTTCACAGTTATATCAATAGATATATTTTCAAATGCACTGTATGTTACTAGAGTAAGAATATTATTGATTGTTGCCTTTTCTCTGCCAACCTTTTTTCCACCTTGATTTGTCACTCTAGAATCACACAAAAATGGTAAATACCATAATTATTATAGTTATGACCATTAGAAACTGGAAGCTTCTGATTATGTTAATTTGTATTTTTGTTTTAATTTTATGTACATAGAGTTCGGGAAAGGGCATAGTTGACGATGACCATTGGAAATTGCTGATTATGTCTTTTCTCCTAACTATATGTACAATACCATACTTACATCAACATCGCCAAGGTTACCTATGGATGTTTGTATTTGTATGTAATGATTGGGTGGCGACAATTAGTAATAGGGTATTTGACAATTTTTTTTAAACACCATTAGAAGATTGTCTGGCCTCAGTTAAGTACTCCAAATTTTTTTCAAATTTTTTACTAAGCGGGAAAGTTGCCAAAACCAACTTTAAAAATTTTATATTTAAATAGCGCGCCAAAACGCGCTGATTTTTTATGACGTCAGTGATCTTGTCGCTCCGCCTACCGCATCCCGAGCGACAAGATCACTGACCAGCCGAATCGGAACCATCGGCTCGACCTGCGGCCGCCCACCTGAGCTGGCCTATAAGAAACAAGCAAGCAGCGAGACCTCTTACGTCACAATAAACTCACATATTTTCCCGCGCTGAGTAAATATTTGAAAATTACCATTTTTATTAAGTTAATAAAAAATCACTGGTTTAATTTATTTGTGTGAAATATTGATTTCTGGCATAATAGTACCACAAAGTACCTGCTCCGACTCTTTTTTAATTTTTTCCGCTCATAGGAAAATACCCTATTGGAAGCTGCTCGGTGATTTTCGTTCCATCGACACCCATTTCTTTTTGAAATTATTATAGGGATTATGTGCTTCTAATAGCTTCTAATCTATTGTGTAAAGTAAACCTTCATATTATGCTGTTTGTCTAGACCTGTCCTTTACTGATAGACTCCATACGTTAATCCTTAGGTACTCCATATATTCGTTATAGCATTGATGAATTCAACAACTGCTTTTCGTTTTTTGTAATGCTTTCGCTATACCACAGAATGGTGCTGGGCCAACTGAAGTACATAGTGCCCTTTCTGGGGCTAGTGGACTCTTCTCATCACTGACCTTGTGATTTGTGAATTTGAAGTTGTATAGCTCGTTTTACATCTTACCGTGTTGGTTTCTTATGGGCGCCTTCGATCTAGTCAACCTATTGGTGACTGATCTGACTTCGCCTAGGTAGACCTGAAAGTGCGATAGGTAGTTCAAGCAAGACTCATGTCACCCGTGGCTACCAGGTGAGCTTGCCTTGCGATACCACTTGGCTTTTGGATCGCCCCAGCCTGTGGAGTCTGGCCACCATTTTTTTTTTCGGGCCGAGATGGGAAACTCATGTTCGAATGGGTCCTTAACCAGTACCCAGACAGTGCTGGACTCATCCCCACGGGAATGCCTACCAACCAAACCCAAACTCCCGCCTTGAAATCATTACCCTAGCATACTTCAAGACGCGCGGCGGTCCCTCACACACTCTCCGTCATCTTCTCATTTCCATCACTCCTACCTCTCACATGCCATGTCGAGTCTTTCTCTTTATCTAATCATGCTCTCTACTACGCCACTTATCTCCATCCATTCCTCCTCGCCCCTCAACATAATCTCCACGATATTCTCCCAATACACCGCCTCTCCCAGTTTATTTTCCAACTTCTTCAAAACTCCCTCGTTCTCCCAACATCTAAACACATGTCCCACATCGTAATCTCACATCCCTCTTCACATGCTTTCCCACAAACTTCATCAAACACAGACTTGCAAAGCGTCGGTTCCAGAACCGATCCCTGTGGCACTCCAATCTCCGTCCCATACCTTCTCATTCTAGTGTCAACTAACGCACGCCCCGTCAGGTAGTCCTCTACTAGATTCTTTTTTTAATTTCTTTGGAAATTAAACCACAATATTTTTGAATTCTTTATTTCAACGTTTCGGTAGCGTTCCAGCTACCGTTGTCAAGAAAAAATAAGTAGAAATTAATTTTTATCCCTAACTGACACAACAGAAAAAATTTGACAACTAGATTATCTAGCCCCTCCCCTACTCCAAGCTTTATCAACGCGCTCAACACCGCCCGTTTACTGACACTGTTGAACGCGTTCCCTACGTCGAAGAACACGAGCAGGGCCAATTTCTTATTCCTACAGCTACCCTGCCTAGCTCTCTTCACCAGGTCCACCACCCTGCCCAGCGCTGAGATACATGATTTCCCTTCTACAAACCCATGTTGGTTTTCCTTAAAACCCTCATTCCTACCAACTTCCTCCTCAATCTTAACCTTTATTATCCACCATACCACCGACCAATATGCTATCATGGTTCTGATGCCCTTGATATAATTATCATGTTTGGTTATATGCACCAGTTTTTTTTCGCATAATATTCTTCTGCACTGGTTGAGAACTATCCAACTTTTTTAGATTATAATTTTATGATACAGTTGTTGTTTTTCAGATATGAAACATCGTCTTTTTATTGGCCTAGGAGTTGAGCACTAAGACTAGAAAATCACGCAACACACTGCGCCTGTTTGTCAAGATGAAACTTGAATCACGAAACCCGTTTTAGCACCTTCTCAAGTTCCTAAGTAATTTTCGTATTCGTTTATAAATTGTCTTTGGTGACTTTATGGAAGAAGACCGACAGAAAGGTAGAGTGACAGAGACCAACAGAAGACAAGGGGAAAATGACACTATACGCGTGTCGAAAGTAGGTAACTAGAAAATGGAATTGATGTGCCGCTATCTCATTACATTCATTCAACAATGTCAATGCTGCCATGCTACAATTATAATCTGACATTGAGTGAGTGAAATGTAGATGGCTCCACACTAATGACACTTTCTAGGTACCTATTTACTTACCTATATACTTTCGCCACGCGCCACTAAATCGCACTGTAATACGATCCATGGAGGTCTGTAAAACCCTCAATTTGGCGGGAATAAACTATTTATATGGATAAATGTAGTTTTCTAAGTTTTAACGCATGGGTAAAAACATTGCTATAAAGTCGCGTACGAAACTCAAAATGCATTTATCTCCTGCTTTATAAATTTGTTTGTGCTTCCTTTTAATTGAATATAATTCAAAAGAAAAAATAGTTCGTTTTATTATTTTCCCTCGCCCATTTCTCCTATCAACACTTCAGTAATCAATAATAAATGAGCTCGGTACTCCTGAACGCTCATCAAAAACGAAAGCAGAAAAAAAAGCGCAGTCTATGGAAAATTCTATGAACTGAAAAAAATTAGTTCGTTGGTATTTTGATAGATGGCGCCATTTTAGTGTGAATCCCAGAAAAAAAGCGCCATCTATTGGAAATCCTAGGAACTATATAAAAAAAATTAGTTCGTGGGAATTTCCATAGATGGCTGTTTTTTTCTGGGATTCACACGAAGGTGGCGCCATCTATCAAAATACCCGTGAAATATTTTTTTTAGTTCGTGGTAATTTCTATAGATGCTTTTTATGGGATTCACACAAAAGTGGCGCCATCTATCAAAAAACCCGTGAACTAAATTTTTTAGTTCGTGGTAATTTCCATAGATGGCTCTCTTTTTATGGGATTCACACAAAAGTGGCGCCATCTATCAAAAAGCCCGTGAACTAATTTTTTAAAAAGGTCAATTTTTTTAGATCATAGAATTTTCCATAGATGGCGCTTTTCTTGGGATTCCCGCCATCTATCGAAATACCCGTGAACTAATTTTTTTTAGTTCATAGAATTTTACATAGATGGCGCTTTGTTTTCCGGGATTTGCACATAAGTTGCGCCATCTATCAAAAATATCCGTGAACTAATCATGGGTACTAATGGAAATGTAAATAAAAATACAATAATAAAACAAGAAAATTTTATTGAAAGTGTGGAAAAACAGGTAGTTTTACAACGGGCTTAAACTATCTATACGAAAACACATGACTATAAGAGCGCTTTCAGACGAGACACTTTGTGGCTTTGCGGCTACTAGTGTCTGAAAAGAATCGCGCGGCTAAAAATACATTAATATAAATAGACGCATTCACACGAGAGACAGATGAATGCGTCTATTTATATTAATGTATTTTCAGCTGCGCGATTCTTTTCAGACACACTAGTAGCCGGCCACAAAGTGTCTCGTCTGAAAGGGCTCTTAGAAATTGCCGATTAAGTTTTTTCTCCCAACTCTGTATACTTTCATCTCCTTCCGTTAGTAACATCCGCACGCTGGGGGCCCCAAAACCAGTCGGCCCGTATCGGCTTTTAGTACAACCAATTCTTAGAACCACACTTTACAAGATATTTTAAAATTCAGTGTCTTTGATTGACAGGAGAGTCCGTGTTAACATAACGACGCATGTCATAATTTTGTAACTACGACAGTGACGTATATTGAAGAAAATAAGTTTTGCATTGTAGCGGTTAAAAACCGGTTTATGGTTAACCACAAATCGAATGTTTAAACACTGCGATACAGCCTCTCCTAAAGCAGTTGATGGAAAAATAATACACCCCTTTCATATTCCACCAATGATACGGACGTTCCTGTAAATTTTTTTTTAAATCACAGTTCTGAAAGAGTCCCCTGTTTTATGACCGACAGATTCGCACTTGAATTGAATTTTTCCAAATAATTTATAAACAAAGCACATTACACTAACCGGCACGAAAACCAGAGCAGATGAATATTTTTAAACAAACTTCAATTTTTAATGCTTTGTGTTGTTTTATCATTATAAGTTTCACATAAGAAGAACCCACTAGAGTCTAGAAGTTGCAGTCGTATGCGCGAAGAAGCAGCACATAACAATATCTCACATATTTTCTAACAACAATTGAACCTTAACTGAAGACCGCAGGGTAA
>CAJUYH010006872.1:0-18947 GCA_910591685.1 Galerucella tenella
AAGAACTGCTCTCAATGAGCAGGAGCAAACTACGCACCATAACGGGGATACCTACGGGACACTTTCCCACAAAGGAGCACCTAAAGAAAATAGGGCTGTATCACGGAGACCTTACATGCAGAAGATGCAAAAAGGATACCGAAGCAGCTCTGCATATACTATGCAACTGTGAGTCGCTGGACAACAGAAGGCAGAAAATGTATGGCAGAACCCAAATGACTCCAGAAGACTTTTACAACCAAACAGCAAAGAACCTGTATGAGCTAATACAGGGAACGGATTGGCTGAATAGGTTGTAGTCAGAACACTAGGAGTATCCACAATAAACCCAGGAGGCTGAGGTGGTACCGGCGAAGGGAAGGCTCCTTTGAAAAAAAAGAGTCTACTGAATAAGTTAAACAAGGAACTCTTGTCCAGGCTGTTGAAACTGGATAAGAGAAATTTGAAGATAGTTACCGACCTGGTGACTGGACACTATACCCGAGGAATCATCTGCACAGGAAGTTAAAAGTGAACCCATGTGCAGAAAATGTGAGCTCTACGATGAAACACCTAATCACATACTCTGCTTCTGTGAGAATTTACAAGGACTCAGACGAAAGCACTTTGGAGTGGAAATAACACAACCATCATAACTACTGAAGATCCGTCCAGATAAACTGGTGGCCTATATAGAAGACACGAAGCATCTGGAATGGAAGTAGGTAGATAACATGGGTAATGGTACAAAGACTCAGTTCAAGTGCCTGGGCTGTTGAGCCCAACCCAAGTGTATAAATGAAATGAATGAATACGTTCCATTATTACGACTGACTTCTCAAAAAACTCGATAACTATACAATCAATGAAAATATTGCATACTGCTCCCACTTCTAGATACCTCTTTTGACCGATTTACACATAATAAATCATCCTGTATGTGTAAGGTAAAATCTTTACACCACCAATGTCATGTTCAGTCTAATTTACGTACACCTCAAAAGGTAGGGGATTCTCTCTTAGCTCAAACTATTTCTGAAGCTCAAGCTGTGTTCTCTTTATTGAAATCTTGAATTTTAAGATTTAAAAATTTCATCTCACAGGCATCTAAAATACCTACAACTAAATTTCGGTAACATGAAGCCTTTGTTTTTGTCGTCTTTACACCTTAAATTTCGTCGTTTGAATACTTCCATCAGTGTTGGCGCGCGAGGTGGAGCACTGACAATGAAACAATTTAATTTGTTTAAATATTTGAACTTCTTGTGACTCGTTTCTCCAACTCATTGAATCTATGTTCGACTTAAATCAAATTACTTAGAATCTTTTTTTTGCTCTTTATTTGCAATTAAAAATTTTTCATTAAACCGTTACCAGTTTGATAAAGCTACTGTGTAAGCGTTTATTACTGAAGTTCAAGGAAACATAAAACAAAAAATAAAATGAAACAGCGAGTTTTTTACAGGAAACTGCAATTAAGTAGATATTATTTTATAAAAGGTATTTTTTTTTTAAACCTTATCTTTATGAATATGCAAGCTTAATTAAAAATGAATTTATTGGAAATATGAAAGGTTTTACTCGCCCCGTCATAGGGGTTTAAAAAGCTTTGAACAATGTAAATGTCAAACTTAAATTATGTAGACTTCACAGAAAAATGGGAGCGTATTCTGGAAATTGGTTAATTAGGAAAAATTGAAAACAAAAAAAAAGTTTTATCAAAGAGTTTGTAGAAACTTTTATACAGGAAACCAGAATTCATTATTCACTGTTTAAGTTCTTTAGTTTGACTTTGTTATTTATGTAACAAAGACGTCTTTTGTGTAAATCGACAAAAAACATCTAATTTTAATTATGCAAATATACCGGGTGTCTCAAAAATTACCTAAACACCCTATACTTTCATCAAATGTAGGAGTTAAATTCTTCCTTTTAAACTAAAAGTTTAAAGTTATCAGCAAACCAACAACTAGGTTAGGTTAGGTGTGTGGTGAATCTATTGTGGCTCACACGTATTCAGACTTCACCAAACCAATTCAGCTTCGATTAGTTTATTTGGTGAATGATTTTCAGGTCCAAGGGCAAGAGAGAGAGACCCTGCCAAAAATCAGATACCTGATTCGAGCCGCTGCGGAGCAGGCACAAATAATATGCTCCGCTGTTTCAACATCTTCCAGACAAAGACGGCAAGTCGGATCTTCCCACAATCCAAGTCTTAGCATATGATGATTCAGATGACAGTTGCCTGTTTAAAGGCCTGCTAGACAACGTAGGTCATGCCAGCTATAGTCTAATATTTGTTTGGAGACATTCTTCGAAGGGTGTATGAAGGTGTAAATAAGCCCTACTAGATCTTTCCAATGGTCAGATCTATTTTTCTGGGTTTTACCTATTTCTACCAATATTACATTGGGGCTGATTCCGCAAAAGGGTTCAGGCCCCAAGAAAGGTATATCAGTCCCTCTCTATGCTAGTTCATCTGCTATTTAATTTCCTTCTATTCCAGTGTGTCCTGAAAGCCATAGTAAGGTGACTATATTGTTCTCGCCTAGTTCATTGAGTTTGTCTAGGCATTCCCACAGAATTTTGGAACTGATTACACAAGAGCTCAGTGCTTTAATGGCTGCTTGACTATCCGACACTATGATAATCCTTTGTCTTCTTTATCCTTCATCAATATTGAACTGGGCTCATTTTCTTATGGCGTGGATTTCCGCTTGAAAGATACTTGGGGTTTTTCCCAAGCTTTCAGAGTGTTTGGTTCCTGTCCCGAACACTCCTATCCCAGTTTCTTGTATTGTTTTTGAGCCGTCTGTGTATCATTGAATGGCATTCTTTCCAAGTCTGGTAATGGTATTTGGATCCCATTCCTTCTTGTTCCTTAATTCCGTAACGAATTTCTTTGATAGTTATACTTATTCATAATACCGTCTTGTGGCATGTCCCAGATGTTTTTTAATGATTCCCTCTCTACTTAGTCTGTATATTGTTCTTTCTGCAACACTTTCCACCACCATATGTAGAGGGGTGAGGTTGAGAATCACTTCCATAGCTGCCGTTGGGCATGTTCCCATTGCTCCTGTAATGCATATAAAGGCTAGTCTTTGAATTTTGGCAATATGCTTGTTCTACTACTCCATGCAATGGCTCTATAAGTGATGATTGGTCTTACTATGGCAGTGTACATACAGCTTAGGACTTTTGGGTTGCAACCCTCTTCCGTTTAAATACATGAATAGGTGCCTTGGCGAATAAGTCGCCGCTACTTTTTCGCGGCTACTAGCGACTGGCGAATGTGGAGGAAAACGTACCTACCTTTAAAATGGATTAAACTACTTTAAACAGTCTTGGAGAAATTGGGTCTCCCTATCTGTATCTGTAGAGTAGGGAGGGTGAGTGTGTAGGCTCACAGCACTTAGGCCACATGTGACCCATTGTACATCCTCCCGAGGAGTTGTCCTCCTAGGTCATTGTCCATCCTGTCCTTCTCAGGAAGGTGGACAGGTCACTGGGAGACATCTCCTTTATATCGGCAGGTGTAGGCCAAGACTCACCGAACACACACTCTCTTATTGACGATAACTCCGGACACTCGCATAAGACATGCCTGACAGTTTCATCTTCCTGTTCACACATCCTGCATAGAGGTGTGTCCACTAGCCCCATAGTATGGAGGTGTTTACTTAGTTGACAGTGACCAGTCAGAAATCCTACTGTTAAACGTAGGTTTTTCCTGGTCATCGCCAAATATTTCTTCGGCGCCAGCTTCCGAGGGTCGCCCAGGGTGATCCTGGCAAAACTGCATCCTTTGATTCCATCCCATCTCTTAAGGGATTGAGCATGGGTGTAACGTTTGGCTAGTTCCGCAATTGTCGAAGTCGTTAGGCCGTAGGTGTCACTGGGTCCTAGAATTTTTAGTCCAGCGGCTTCCCTGGCTAAAGAATCAGCAATGCGATTTCCTTTACTCCTGTCGTGCCCTTTAACCCACCTCAGGATAATGTTGTTATCTGCCGAGACGTCAGCTAAATCTTGGTGGCACTCTAGTGCCCTGTTTTACACCTTTATACATCTTAAACTCTTCTGATAATTCACCTTGGAATATTACTTTCCGTCAGTGTTTTTTACGTCATTTCCAGCAATTATCTAAGCTTCTTTGGGCGTGGATAAAGTGGATGAGCGATTTATTTGTTTTTGCTTCTGTCGGGAGTTCCCATAATTGAATATTTTTTGTGGTTTAAGTGGAATAAGTACATTCATCTCTACGTTTAAGCTTATACTTTTTTTTCGATAAAATGACACGTTTTCTCTATTTTTTATTGTTTTATTTTCTAAAACGAATGATTTATTGAAAAACTTTTCACTTTTCAAACTTGTGACAAGCGTAACAAAAGATACCCGGCCGTGATAAATCTGTTCAACAAACTGATTGAGATAAAGAGGTCGATGGAAGAGCATCCATGATATACAAGTTCATTGTTCGTTAGAATAGAGGCTTGGAATATTATTAGATTTTTCGCTTAAGGTTATCTGAATACAAGATACGCCACATACTTTGAGTTGAAATCGTTTTTTCATATTTTTTTTTTATTTTCTTACACAATACTCGACCTTGCAAAAAACTCTCTTTATTGAATTAAATGAGAGTTGTCTATTCCACCCTCCACAGAATTTTAAAGAAAAAAGTTTAGTTGCCACCTTTCAAAGTGATTTAATAAACACCCTGTATATACGAGCGCTTGTCGAGCGTGTTCTAGCAATTTCGCTAGCTTTGTAAGCTCAATCATCCGATAAAAGGACGACTAAAAGCCATTTGATTAAATCCCCGAGATTCATCAAAGAAATAAACCAATTCATGTCATATCGAATGACGGCGTTTCAGTAAGACAAATATCAAATAACCAATCCGTTTAGTGACCGAATCGGATGAAAGCGCATTCAAACCTATAAATATTGTAGATAAACGCACAGGGTGATTCACCTATAACGCTGAATCGGTAAGACAGACTGACTGGAAAAAGTTTTTAAAGTGAGATCCAAAATTTTAGTTGTGGCAACACTGGAATCTTCTATTTACCCATCTAAACTCACAAATGAATCTAAAATATCTTAATTTCAGTATAAATAATAGAGGATGTTCAAAAATAAATATAGAGCATTAGAGGTTACATAAAAAAATAGAAACAGCACTTTTAATTTTTCAATCGTCAACCAGAAGGTATGACACTAATAGTATATTATACACCAAGGTGGTGAAGAATATTATTAATGACTGAGCACCAAGATTATTTCGCGAGTGGCTTTGCCTCGAGCGGAATAAGGTGCGAGGTCTATAAATGTCTTCAGCACCATGGTGTATATATAATTTTCCCACTACTAGCCAAATTTAGGACAAAAATTTAAAATAATTCACAAACGCACCACGAGAAGCGTTTACTCCGTCGTCTGACTGACAAGTACACTGTCAGTTTTCGATATATTTTGAACGTACTCGTTACGTCATCAGTCATTTTTGGTTAAGCGCGAATTTTGAACTAATGGCATTTTTATTCAAATAATTTTATCTTCATAGGTAATTTCAAGCAGCAAATTTTGAAAAGACAATCTGATGGGTATACAAAATTATGTTGCACAAGTTTTTGTTGAACTACTATCTCTGAATTCTCAAAATATTTGAATTTGTCCATTATTGATCTAGGTTAGGTAATAATAGAAAATTATTAACCACTAATAGAGAAATTCAACTTCTCAGTTGGCTAGAAAAAGCAATAATTGTCAACTTCACAGCTAGTAGTGAAAAAAGATAAATAAGATGACTTATTGACCTGTCAAAACCGCGAACTGATATCTCTTGTCATTCCAAAGATTTCGGCTTTTTGGTGAGTGTTGATGATTGTTGGCTCTCCCAGTAAGTTGTTAGAGAAATTTCTCATTAAGCAAACCCAATTTTCCCGGTAAAATATAAACTTCCTGTGAAAACCCTACAAATTTTCAACCAACTCTACTCAACAAATATGATAGACTTCGTTTCAGGTAATTAGAAGCCACTTGAAGTTGCTGTCGTATGCGCGAACTTGTTGTCAAAACCAGCGTCATATTGTAAAATTGACATACAACTTTAAATCAGTAGCGTAACGTTTTCACATTTTGTAGGTTAACACGAAATATCAATATTAAAAATGTATTTATCTAATTCCGCTATCAAATGTGACACTTTAAGTCACTCCTTGACGTTAGGTAACGTCACATTTTTCATAACCGTCATATATCAGTTATGAAAAGTAGTTATGTAAAAAATTTACGTAACTGTTGAAGATTTTATAAAAAATTATAAAAGCGCGGAGTTAGATAAAACGTTGTACTTAAACACGTTATGAAAAGAACGACATTGTTCAACTCGCATGATTTGCAAAACTCGCTGGCGCTCGTTTTGGCAAATATTACGCTTGTTGAACAATATCGCTGTTTTCCTAACTAGTTACGTAAATAACTATTATCGCATGTATAGCTTACATAAAACATATTTGGGAATTATTTGAAGCTTTTTTCGAGATAGTTTCACATACAATCGACACTGGTATAGGATTTTTACGATAAAAAGACGATAATGTAATTTTTAGTTACTTTCCTGCTTATCAGAATAAATATTAATTTACTAACCGTAAATACAATTTATCCTCAACAGCCAGGGCAATTTACAGCTAACGCATTGGCAAAACTTCAAGACGGTGTCAGATCAACTGGTAAAATTCCCCAGTTTGTTTTGACGTTTATTGACATTCGATCATCGTCTAATTTTTACAAGTTTTGTTGGTGCTTTTAAATTCATTGCTTCAATAAGATTAAAAAACACTTATTTTCGTAACTAATTATTTAGGCAAATCTACAGTGTGTAGTTAATAAAATGCCGAAGCAGCTGAACAGTGAATGTCAAGAGATGGTAACATCTTTATTAAGCTATTTTGAACGAGAATGCCGAAATGGGGGGCCAGCTTACTGTTGTAAGAGACGTAAGTAATAGTATTCGCTATTTGTATTCATTATTATTAACAACTGTCAATCTAACATCAGATTAACTTTTCTAGTTTTCGTTAAGTAAAGAAAAAAACTACAGCTTGGCAACATCACAATATTTTGTTTTGCAACGTCATCGTCTTTTTATCGTAAATAAACTATATATAAAATTATCTTTAAAATATGTGCACTTTCAATTAACGATTGGCGATATTCGTTTGTAACGCCGATGGCATGAAACTGTCGTTACGAGGCGACATAGATAAACAAGACCGATTTTGATTACTGCGCAAGACAATTGGCAAACTTCACGTGGCCTTCTCATAATGTGAAACGTAGTGTAAAATCGTCAGTTTACCTTTGTATCTTTGGCATAATATAATTTTCGTCCCTTGAGCTTGAAATATTTCCTTCTCCATCGTTGAAATGACCATGTCTGTTTAAGCAAATAACCCTCCTTAATGGAAACCTGCAACAAAACATTAGAATCAATAAAAACCAATTTACACATTCAAAGTAGGGGTCTATTAAAATTTAAGCTTACGAGTGAGTTTATATCGGGTTGGGACCTTCATTATTTTAGATTAAAGCACGTTCGTTCTTCGGCGTGGTTGAAATCATTTATGTAGAAAACATATTGAATATAGAAATAGAATTAATAGTATAACCAAAGAATACACCAAACAAGAAGAAGTGAAGGCAGCCGAAAATCTTTTGATGTTGGAGGTACAAAAATAAAAAACCTTGAAGAAGTGTGAACTACCTGAGAATCATATTAAATGCTTACAGCTTTACTCGAATCACACCGAGAAAAAGTTTTATTAATAGTTATTTAACCAACAAGTGTATTAATGAGGGCCATTAACAATCGAGAGAGATAACTTAACGCACGAGCAGAGCGAGTGCGTTAATGTTCGAGATTGGTAATTGCCCTTTTAATACTCGTGTTAGTTACAAAGCTTTTCCGTCGACAGTTTTTTGTTTTTCTCAATATTTAAAAACTAAAAATATTTATTTGTTTCATAGGTAAGTACTGTCAAAAATAAGTAATGACATTGAAATGTCACATAGAAGGTCGCCAGTTCAAATGTCACTGTTTTCGTTTTTCTTACATTATATTTTGGATGTTTCATTGTTTCAACAAACTAATAATATTTTTATAATTTTGTAGAATAATAAAATAAAAACGATATGTAAGTCAAAAACAAGAAGTATTCTATACTAGGATTCATTTTTTGAAGACGTTATTGTATGTTTGGTTGCCTACACCACCGATAACTGTCAATATAAATATAATGTAGAAGATATGTGCGTTGGGTTGCCTGCAGAAAATTGTTGATTCATGTAGGTAAATCATGCATCAATGGGGGTCATTAATGTATGATTTTGTCTAATATTGAGAACGTTAATAGCATATGTTAATACACGGTCGACGGAAAATCTATTATAATAATATGTCCTTACTTTTGTTTTATATAGAGTCAAAGTTGGTAATTATGTATTCAAATGTATTTTTCAATTGTCAAGTTGGCAGGTGATAGGCACTTTTTGATAATTTCATGTGACAGCGTAAAAGCGAAACAGAAAGGCGAAAAGCAAACGTGTTCCGAATTGTTACTCCGTTTGTTTAAAAGTATCGTCAGAATATTCAAAAGGTTTGTTGAAATTGTATATTATTAAGTTATATTTTGTCAAATTGAATACTGATTATTTTGTATATCGACAGGTAACTTTTTGATGCACTTTTGAAACTCTGTTCATTAAACTGAATTTTTGTCAACTTTGGACACAGTTTATTTACGCCAACAAACCCAAACCCACTGAAAGAAACAACAGACAATTTCTTCGTGCAATATTTAGTCCAAGTTTTGGAACAATATTTGGAATAGATTTCTTGTGTGACATATTGGCCATCTGTTTTAAGCTATTTTAGACTATTCCAATTTATTGAACAATATTTAGCTCAAGATTCTGCGAAGTGATTTGATGATAAAATAAATATAACCTTTTCAAAAATTTCGTTAGTTATGGCACCGGAAAATTTGAAATATTTATTAATTTACACGGCTGCTCATGTCACTAAGCGAATATTAACTTTAAAACAGAGGAGAAGGAGTGTTTTACATAGTACAAACAAGCATGTTTTGGGATTTCTTCAACTAACATCATGTTAACATTTCAATCTCTCGTTTATTCTTAATTCCAAGACATATTTTTCAACCACTTCAATACATAACCACAAATTATAAAACTTAATGACATTTTCATAGAACATTTTCATCGTGAAATAGAAACACAAACAAAAAATCAAATTGTTAAGAAAATAGAACTTGTTCTATTTTTTTTTTACAATTTGACAGGGTAGACAATTTTTAATACAATTTACGATTTTAGACTTGACAATTTGAATTGTTCCAAAACTTGAACTAAATATTGCACAAGAAATTATCTAACCTAAAAGGACCTTCAATCTAATTTTGGTCTACAAAGACTGAAAGAGACCCACTTAATCTAATTTAGGTCTGTAAAGACCATAAGAAAAAGGCCAACATGGGACGCGTTCACTTTGAACGTCAAACGACGTCGGACGCGCCGAATATCGTTCACTTTCGACGTCGAGTGAAATTTTCCAGCATTCAGTTTGACAAAGATAAACGTCGGGCGACTCGCCATCACGTCCACCTCGAGTACATGGACGAAAGTTGCCGGACTTGCGCGTTGAGAATGTTGCCAATCAGCTGTTTATAAATAACAATTTACAAAATTAGGTGAAATTAATTCGATGGTAAAATTATTCCGAATTTATATATTTCCCAATAATTTGACCTAAATAGAGAGTTGCCTTGATCGTACCAATTTTCGTCTTTCAATTTATGTAGCTCACATACTGATAGTTGTTATGCCCAAAATTATTGTATAGTTAAATCCATTCTTTCACCACCTTATAAATTTTTTTAAATGTGATACAAGTTCATTTAGTACCTGAAAACAATAAATTACTAAGGCCCTGCAAGTGGTACAATGGAAGAAACTAGTTGCCTAGCTTCATCGTACCAGGGCTTCTTGATCGTACCCTGCACAATTCATATGTGGTTAATATCGTATGAAATAAACTACAAATAATAGACTTATGAACATTCTCTTTATTGAATCCCTTAACCCGTGCAAGAGACGTTGCAGTGGGTTCTCGCAAACTGAATTCTGGATGGTGAGCCTTGAATCCATAATACCATTTTCCCCCGCTAATTGGGTTTGCTTATTAAAATTATGGGGTATATGGTTTTGTTCAGCTATCGAGAATGCTAATTTCCTCACATCAGTTATTGTCAATCCAAACATTAGGCTTTCAAGACGTAAGATTTGGTCAAGCAATACCTTCCGGTAATGTTGTTTGCTTCCCGATGATCTTGACTTCTCCATTAGCAGAAATATTTGTCTCCTTCAGATGGCGGTTGAAAGTAGGTTTTGGAATGTTATAGGTGCGGCAGCCATCGTTGAACCCTATATCTCCGTTCCGAAAAGAAATAAAAGCACGACGCATATATCATCTTCAGTCCATGCTCCATATTTCCTTTTTGACTTCTAGAACACACTCATAGATGTGTATCAGACATTAAGTATCGTTTAAAAGTAACCGGTACGATCAAGGGAACCTTAAAATGGCGGTACGATGAAAGAACCTTAAAGTGTTACGACGAAGGCAACTCGTCGTCGTAGCGGGAAATATAGAAATCCTAACCAGCAAACAAAACTACGGCGGAAACTGGATGATTTTTAATTACTATATCAAGTGTAATAAATGAGTTTATGTACTAAAGTGAGTTACTCTTATCGTAAAAGGATCTGTGAGCTTACGAAAGATGGTGAAATATTACATGGAACCAGCCACAAATACATAAACTAATATGAAACATAAACCACTACAAACAAACACGTGTAACTTTTGCTACTGACTCTCCACAATGGCAAGTATTTATTGTCTCCGCTTGAGTGCTCTAGCATCACTGTTAGTGGGAAAATAGGAGCTGGTACGATGAAGGATACGGTACGATCATGACAACTCTCCTCTATTAAGTAAATATGCCCAAATTGATATTGGAAGACGTTGAAAATAGTACCGAGTATATAATTGATTTAAACGATGAAGACTTTCAACGAACCCTAACTGGTAAGTTAATAATAATCAATCCTCAATTCCTCACTACCTACGTCAGTACGTCCTACATGAAAAGTATAATAATAATTTAGTGGGGTTATGTCAACATCCACAAACAACAAAGAAGCGTTCAGTGCGTTCAGTTAAACGACCGCCCGAAGCCCATGACGTCATTTATCCGGTAAGTTACCTTGTCGGGCGTTTCAATGTGAACGCAGCCATGTGTTCGTATGACATGATGACATAATTTAAAACATGGCGTTTGTAGGGACGGTTTCATGTTTCGCTGCTTGTTGGTGTATTCTACATGTGTTCATATGACATATTATGACGAATAATTTGAAACATGGCTTCTGTAGAGACGGTTTTATGTGAAGTCTCGCTTCTTGTTGGTGTATTCTTTGGAATCTCACAGGAATTCTATAAATTACCCATAAGGTAGCCATTTTAAAATGTCCACAGCTGCTAAGCGAGATTCGCAAAATGCACGTCGGGAACTGAGAGCCACTGCTTTTTCAGAGCACTACAAGAAATTGCGATTATTCAAATTGATGTCAAAGGCTTCTTTCAGTAGCAATTTAAATTCAATAGTTTTAAAAGTCTTGAAACAGAATTCTTGTATCTTCCGAAATATAAAATAACAAATACTCCAGACTTTCCAATCTGTTTTGAATTAATTAAAAAGTTAATATCATCCAACATTTAACAAAATGTACTTCTGAAAACACGTACCTACTTCTAAAGTTCATCAAAATTTTAGAGACGACATTTTCTACGCCATTTATATGCAAATTTGGATACTTAACCGAACAGGGAATAATTGAATACGCCCAGAAGGGGATACATATTTTTTTACGTGATTTAAATAAAAAAAACGTATGGCTAGTCTCTCTTCTTTGCATATATAAACGGATTTCCACTGTTACATTACGGAGAAAAGAAGATTTATTGGCATTTTGTTTATTTTTGAAATTGTTTTTATCTTTTAGGCTATGTTCAAATGACAGTGACAGAATGAATTTACTTCTCGGATTGGAGTTGTAATCGTAATCGTAATCGTCTGCTATACCGGGGCCTGGTTCTTGGCTATTTTCTAAAAACAGTAGTACACACATTTTTAGAAAATTTGGGGCAAGAAAATATCGAATTATTGGACGATCCTTTACGAGGACGTATTGATATCTAGTTAGCCTAGACCAGCTCCAAGCATAAACAAAATATTGCGTTACCATAGACACGAACAATAACTAATTAGAAGTGTCAGTGTGAAGCTGAACGTCAAAAAAGTAAACCAGAGTTACGCAATGAATTAAAAGAAAAAAGATGCCCACCAAAATTGTAAAAATCGAGAAATTTGAGTGTCGAGCCATCATCAAATACCTGTATTTAAAAGGGTTAGGAGGTAAGCAGATTTACGAAGATATGCTTAATACCCTTGGTGATCAATGTCCTTTGTCCTCTCCAAGACCTAAGAAGTTTCGTGTCCAAAAATCTGCTGGAAAACTTCTTGCTTCAGTTTTTTGGGATTGCCTTGGAGTAATAATGATTGATTCTTTGGATGGGGGTAGAACAATAACCGGAGATTACTATTCGACATTACTGACCACTCTACGGGAAATCTCATGTTGCCATGCAAAAAATTCGTGATTTAGGGTTTGAATTACTAGAACACCCCCCTTATTCGCCAGATTTAGTTCCGTACGACTATCATCTCTTTCCTCAACCGAAAAAAAGTTTAAAAGGTCATAAATTTTCTTCCAACGAGGAGGTAATAAAAGCTGTGGAGGTCTGGTTTGCAGAGCAAGAAGAAAAATTTTTCTTTTAAGGTCTAGAGACGTTGCAGGTTCGCTGTAATAAATGTATCCAATTAAGATGAGAATATGTTGAGTAATTAAATATTTTGACACCGAATTTTGTTTGGTTCTATAGTAGTTCACTATACTTTTCCAAAAATTAACAATGAGCAGCGTGGTCAAAGAACCAGTCCCCAGAAGCAGCAACCAACGCGTCCAAAAATCTATTTTGAGTGGAATAACTGCTTTCAGAATTGGATGCAAAATAAAATCAGTGGCTACAGCCTTCGAAATCTTAAAAGAGGTAATTTCTGTGATTGCTACTTCGGCAACAAACGTTCAGTTAAATGCGTGTTTTATGGAGAGTACGGCACTACGAGCACTTATTACTACATTAATATTTTTTATGTCTCTATGGTAAGATGATAAAAAAGAGTTCTTCAACAGAAAACTTGCTGAAAAGGTGTCTAGCATAGTTATCGATGTAGTCGAGCTATATTAATTGATAACTAAGTTATATATAGTAGTCAGAAGCAATGATTTTCGACAAAGGTGTTAGAAGGGATAATTTGATTGGACTAAGGGCTATTTCCATTTTGTAATTACACAGAAATTCCGTTCAAGACAAGGGTGAGGGTGTCTAACTAAAAGTGATGTATAGGATCCTAATCAATGCCGATTACATTCCGCAAATCCAATCAGACGGAAACTTTCAACTGAAAGAAAATTGTACACTTTTGTCTATAAAATTTAAAATTAAAATACGTTTCTTCGGATTATGGTCCGTAGGTACTTAGTAATTTTGTTAAATTATAATTTATAAAAGGAGTCTTCAAAACTTTTTCAATTTCTCTATCTTGAAGTCCTGTTGCAAATTATCCCACTTGCTTCCACCAGGTGGCGACCAATAATCGAGGTGCATTAAGTTTATCTTCTTCTGTTTTTTTGGCAAGTTAAAAAACACAAAAAAAAACGGGAATCGTATACATGACATCAAGAACATTCGTAAGCAAGGAACTAATTTACGCCAGGGGCGTATATAAGTGAGGGCTTTACTGGTTAAAACCCCCTCCCCCCATGGGACATACAATAAAGGTACAATAGTTTTTTATTAGCATACTACCTTCGACGGCGCCTTCAGTGAAGCTTTCCCCTTCTAAACATATCAGATAAAAAAAAACCAAAACCCCCCACCCCATGTAAAAGCTATAGCGACGTGACTGCTTTACACTCTGAATAATGTCTGTAGGCTTAGTTAGGTTAGATGTGTGGGTCTATAAGGCTCTCCACTGCGACTCGCAAGAGTCTATTGTGGCTCACACCACACGTATTCAGACAAATTCAGGTCCGAGGGCGAGAGAGAGACCCTGCCAAACATCAGATACCTGATTCGAGCCGCGGCGAGGCAGGCACAAATTAAATGCTCTGCTGTTTCAACATCTTCCAGGGAAAGACTGCAAGTCGTATCTTCTGACATTCCAAGTTTCAACATATGATGATTCAAATGACAGTGGCCTGTTAGACAACGTAGGTCATGCCTGCTGTAGTCTAATATTTGCTTGAAGACATTCTTCGGATGGTGTATAAAGGCCTTTGAATGAACCAGTCCTGGTAAATTATGCCAGAAGTCTAAGGCTCTTCTTGCTGTCCAGGTATTTAGTGTTTGTTTGGCAAAACTTATTGCGATATCAAGTCAATAGTAGGTTCTGTTTCGATAGAGACACGTACGGCACCTTTCCTTGCAAGAGAGTCTGCCTTCTCGTTTCCTTCCATGCCATAGTGGCCAGGGATCGAGACCACCAATACTTTATTGAGTTCTACTATCAAGGAGAGTCTTCTTTGGCGGTCTAAAACCAATTTCGACGTTACACGGTGAGAGCTAAGTGCTTTCAAAGCCGCTTGGCTGTCCGAGAAAATTTTTATTGTTCCATGTATGAGATTGGCTTGCTCCAATTTCTCCACACATGAAACAATGGCGTAAATTTCCGCCTGAAATACGGTTGCATAGGATCCTAGAGAGGTTGATATTTCTGTCCTAGGTCTGCGCCCGTTTACACCTGCACCAGAGCCTGAGGGTGTTTTTGAGCAATCTGTGTTCCCACAGCTGTCTGCTCTTAATAGTTCATCGTTACGGAGGACCCATTCATCTCTATTTGGAATTAGAATGGTATAAGACAGGTCGTAGTTTACTGTTGGAGGCATTATGTCAGAGGTCATTCCCAGAATACTGTGACTTTCAGTGTCCACTAGTATTCTGCTTCGTTCTGTTGGCTAACTTTAGCTGAATCTTTCAAGCCTTGCGATCTAACGAGGCTTTATGTCTTTCGAACCTACGCTAGGCGTTCTTTTCAAAACTCTAATTACGAGAGGTGTTCTTCAAAGTAGTATTGAAATTATATTTCAATGATTAAATTCTAAGCAAAGTATGGACCTGTTCGGTCATATTTCAAATCAACAGAGTGCATGATTATTTCTTAAAAGGACCTAGTTAGTCACTTCATCATAAGTATGAATAGACTTTACCCACTTAGTTCCACACTTTTGGATTATCCTGTATTCTAATCTATTCCTTCCTCAATTATGACCCTATTATTACTAGGATAACTCATCCTATACAGATATCTAACTTCAATTCAAAGCGCTCAAACGGCTATTATTTTCCCATACTATTAAAAACCTCATAATACCATTGTTCATAAAATTGGATAAAATCCTTGATTATATACACAAATAAACAAATCCAACCACAATAGCCTCATAGTCTCGCGTGACGGCAACGTCACATATAGCAATATGGAATGCCGGCTGACCTATGAGATCACAACGCCAAGCTGCCATACTTCTCGTATTTTCTACGAGCTCAAGATTTTTCACGAAAAGAGAAGTTAGATCGATTTCAATATTACATAATTTCATTAAATAACCATTTGATGAAATAATTTCAGTGGCCCAAGCTGTGAAAGTTGTGCAGTAGCAATTGAGACTTATAAATTAAGCTGCAACGACAAATTTATTTACAAGCTTAATTTTGTGATACTTAAAATTGAACCGTTTAATAGAGTACACGCATATTTCATATTTTGCTTAGATATTAATTTGGAATAGTAAAGTTGATATCAAAAATAACTAATAATAGGGAATAAACCAGTTTCCATTGGAAATTACTTCCAAATTTTAAAATAAAATTCAAATTTCAATGCACTCTCCAACCACCACCCGAGGATTTCCGAACGCTACCGATGATACGTGTGATGTCATACAATTTGTTTACTTTTGTCAATATGGCCGGTATTGCATTAGGTTCTGTGTAGTTTTGTGTTTATATTGTATTTTAATTAATTATTAATTGCTTCATCGACGTAAAAATATCATTTATATGTTTGTTAGAGACCATTACGTGTTTGTGTGTGCTTTTTTTATTTCTAAAAGTCAACGTAAAGTGAAAAGTGGACATAAATATTCGATATTTCCGAGGATATTTGAAGACTTTTGAAAGAAAATATTTTGTCTGGAGTTTTAATAGACGCTGATTTACTCTGGAACAATGCAATACTTGGAATAACAAGTTTTTTTTCGGCTTTATCCATTTTTAAAGTTTCCAGAAACAAATTAGGTCACAAAAACTCAGAGCGTGATACACGAATAAGAACGTAAACAAATCGAATGACGTCAACGGATGGGGCAGCCATCTTTATGACGTAAAGCGCGTTTTGATTTTTAGGAGACCTGATAAAGCGTCAATTCCCACCAATAGCAAAATTTATGCTTGTACCCTATTGGGGCTTACATTACGAACTCAGCTCAACTGTGAAATTTCTACGGTTATACCTACTGCTTAAAGCTTATAATAATAATAATAAGCAGGAATACAAGAATAAGGCTGGAGATTGGGTACTTTGAAAATGTACTTTGAGATGTAGGATGGAGTGGAGCATATTATTATACAAGGAAATTTGATTTGAAATGTCAGTAAAGCACAGGAATGAGGGTGTCTAGAGGCATGTATAAAAGTAACAGTATAAATCAAGAGCAATTTTTCCTAAAGAAGCTTAGATATTTATAGCAAAAACTGAAGTACTATGAAAATTTATAGTATATATCTACTATATAATAGTTGAATAAATATGCACCTTTTCTTCTCATTTCTGACACAGAGGGGTTAAGATGGGACGGACACACAAAGCATCCGGTATTTTTCGACAGTGGCGTATCTAGTGACCTCTGTTCAGCGTGTTCGAAAAACACGGGCCAGGGCCCCGCAGAGGCCCGATCTTTGGGCTGCTATACTGTGCTAACTGCTACTTTCAACTTTGATTAAATATCTTGAACACAGGCCTGTGGTGGTGTTACTACGCCGCTGTTTTTCGAACTTCGTTTGTTTGTGTAGACTTTAGATTTTAAATAACCCCATAAAGAGAAGTCTAAGAGCTCAGATCATGTGATCTAGTGGGCCATTCAACTGGGCCCCTTGTTCATATCCACCGCTGTGGAAGAGTTTTTAAAAAATCGCGCACAGCAGTTACCTACTGCGAAATGTATGCAGTATTTGCATAACTCTTTCAAAGATGAGAATTTTGCAAATACTGAGCTGGCAACAGTGCCGTGAAATATCGATTTGAATCCGGCGTCGGCATTACTCGCTGTGCTACGATTGTTTCTGTTCTGTTTGTTCTATTTTACGACTCACTCGTGGCACATGTTTCCAGGCGCTCACACCTGTTACACGTAGTGTATTTTAATGTAAAATAGGGTATAAAAAAATAAAACGTGCAGGAGACATAGAAAAACAAACAAGATTAGATAATGGGAAAAGCGAAATAATTATTAAATTTTACTCAACCATTTATTGAAAAATATAATTTACAATAACGAAAAATAATGCAGTCAGTCGAAATAAATATGAAATTGGATCGTGCCAAAGCAAATTTTTTGAATGTACAAAGCGGTAATTATTCTTTTTATTAAATGCATCACATTTCATATTATGGGTACCTATATGTCAAAAATAAAATAGCACACGCATGCCATAAGGTTGCTCAAACAAGAAAATCGTTTTATAGAAGTATATACAGAACACATACCGAACTGCATATATCGCGATTAGTAGACAATCGTCTATGAAACGATTTGGCCGGTTCGGTTTCACCATCACTTTCCGACGATTCATCACAAACGGCTGATGGACTAATCAACATTTTCACACTTACACTTACGCTACCCGACGCCATACGTACACGTATACTACGACACCGACATGTTTATTTTTTTCTGTCTTTATATATAAACAAGCACAGCCACAAGGAGATTGCGTACATTTTCAATCGGTGGCAGCACTTGTGCGACCGTTGAACTTCAACAAACCGAAGGAGACATATTTGGCAGACATTTTTTATCCTCAAATTATAGTACAGGAAATTAAATGCATACCTAAATATCTATGAATAAATATCAGATTATAAATATTTATAGGTGAAATGGGTTTAATCCGAAAGAAACAAATATACAGGGGACGTATATATATAATGGAAAAATATCACAACCACCTGTTAGAATGGATTAACTACGAAAGATATAGTACGAAGAGAAAAAACAAAAATCTCAAATGATGCTTACAAAATCGTGACGTCGCCATAGAGATAGTTACTGCATAGACGTCAATCGCTTCTTATCGGTATTTAAGGAATAATGTAAGTTATTTTTTCTTAGAATCTTCTGATTTATCAGTTCTTGGAGGAAAGTTCTCATGCTACTAAAGGTCTGTTTGGCAAATGGAGTGTGAATTTAAAGGAGGAGCACAAGCAGATTATTTCATTGATTGGCACAAAGTACATATAAGTATTCTATTAACTGTAATTAATAATACAATGTATGCTGACAATCAACATTTTGCGCCGAGCTAGCTCTGAGACTGAGGAAAGAGTGCGAAAGCCCACGCGCTCAAGGCACATAACGTAAGAACGTAACGTAACGGTCAGATCTTTTGCGTCGCGACCTCCCTCGCTCCAAGT
>CAJUYH010006873.1:0-18944 GCA_910591685.1 Galerucella tenella
CTGATGAAGTTTGTAATCACAAACGAAAGCTTGAACTTGGAATAAAGGCAATAACTTGTGTTAAGAATTCAAGATAATTCTTAACAGACTTGCTTGGCTAAATAAATTGTGCATTTTCTTCGTTAAAAACATTATTTATTTCTGAGTAAATTATCATTGATGAGTCTGAACATCTAAAAGTTTCTCTATATATCTATATAAAAAAAAGAAAGAATGTACTTAGCAACCGTTGTTATGATAAGATGTCATTGTTATTTTTATAAACGAATTGTCAATATAATCCTAAATTCCGAAAAAAGCGTTTAATTACCCATCGTACTTCAACAATAAAGTTTATAACAACGAAGGTTTTCTGCGAGGGACCTGATAGCAGAGGAGGGAAGTAAGAAAAAATAAATACAGTCCACTTAAAATAAAATAATTCCTTCCCAAGCCATCGAATCCTTACCCATGGTCAAGCTTCGAGCCGGATTTGAATTTTTCTGAAAATCTAATACATCCAATTACCAAACTTCCAGTTCCAGTGTTTAATAAGTATATGTGCGTGATTTTCTCGTAAAAAATTTGTGCAAAGTTCACAGGAAAATCTAACAAAAAAAAAGGGATTAGCAGAGTTCTTGTTCCTGTTGTATCTAAGGAAATATATACAATGTCTTAACTGTTCCTGTTGTATCTGAGGAAATAGATACAAAGTCCTTAACTGTTCCTGTTGTATCTAAGGAAATAGATACAAAGTCTTAACTGTTCCTGTTGTATCTAAGAAGTAGATAGAAGCCCAATTTCCACATCAAATAAGGTCAGATTAATAGTCTTATTGTGTTTAAATAAAAAAGAAAACAAATATATCAAAAATATCTTGAGTGTCAAAAGACTATTTGAATTTTAAAATAGTCAAGCATTGTCAAAAGTTCACAAAAACATTACTTTGGATTCAATCTAGTTGAAAAATAATAATAATAATAATATGTATATCACTCATTAACATTTTCATTTTTTTCATATTTTACCTTGAAAAAACAAGCTTGTCAGAATTCTATTTTATCGCGAATAAATCTCGTAATTTTTATCATTTATATTTTTATCTATTTTGGTTGAAAAACAAATAATAATGGAAAATCTTACCAAAATTAGAACTACAAGCAAAGCTCAGATCACAAAAATATTGAAATGGATAGATGTTAATAAGGAATCCAACGACAAATTCAAATTACAAGATAGATTAAAATCCTTAGAAAGTTACTATACAAAATATAGCGATGCTCAAGATGAAATTGAATTATTGGATGAAACGGAAGGTCTACGCGAACCCCGTGAAGTTATTGAAAATAATTATTTAGATGCCATGTCTCTTCTAAATCATATGCTTGAAAAGTTAGCTAAATCAAATAATTCACCTCCCACAACACCTATAACAACTTCAAATATAATTTTACCTTCAATTCAAATTCCTCCATTCGATGGTAAACCAGAAAATTATCCAACGTTCATTGACCTTTTCACTTCGTTAATTGTAAATAATGAAAAATTAAAATCGAATTCTGAAAAGTTTTATTATTTATTGTCATATCTAAGGGGCGAACCATTTCATCTTGTCAAGTCTTTGAATGTATCTGAAGATAGTCTTAAGATTGCTTTGAAACTTCTTGAACAAAAATATTTAAATAAAAGACAAAATGTTATTAATCTCTTCAATCGCCTCTTAGAAATACCAGAATTATCTAATTGTTCTATACAAAATTTAAAACCATTCATAGCGGAAATTGTTTCTATAACACAAAATCTAGAAAATGTAAATGTAACAAAAGAGAAACTATTAGATTCATTGCTCACAAAACTCATAGAACAAAAACTTGATTTCATCACTCGCCGATCGTTTGAAGAAAGATGCGATACGGAAGAATTACCCACCGTAAAAGACCTATTAGAATTTTTAAATCGAAAATGCACGGTTTTACAAAATATATCAATATCAAAACACAATGAGTCAACTGTGAAAAAATCCACTTGTGAGCCTCATACAACTAAATTAAATGCACCGAATAAATATTATAAAACTCAGCAAGTCTCATTTCTCGCTGCACAACAGTTTAATACAAGTAATCCATCAAAACCTAAGAAATATTACCAACATTGTGTTTACTGTAATGAAAACAGTCACAAAATTTACTCATGTAAAGAATTTTCTATTTTATCCGTCGAACAACGCCATACTTATGCTAAAAATAATCATTTGTGTTGGAATTGTCTAAATCCCAATCATTCTGTCAATGAATGTCAATCAAATAATAAATGTTCCGTGTGTAACAAAAAACACAACACCTTGTTACATGTGAATCATATCTCAAACAATGTAAATTCTCTAAATTCCGAACCTATAAACTATTGTCAAAATCACACTAACAAACAAAATCTCGAGTGCTCAGGTCAACAAAAACTCTACACCAGATTCCAGTCAGTTCCACCTAATAGAGGTAATCAATCATTATTAGTTTCAACTTCCGATATTCCATCGCAATTACAAAATAAATCACGCCCCAGAAAAAATGTAACGTTTTGTGACCAATCTCAAGCCTCACAATCAAATGAATTTATCGATAATCACACTTTATCTTCACTTAATTCAAATCAAAACCATTGGGAAAAAACCCCTTCGAGTGAAAATTCATCAATTCAAACGTCTGAAAATTTTAACTCTTACAATTATCGACCTGAAAATGACCCATCATATTCAGATTGACAATCAAAGGCGTCACTGTCTACAATTGCAAATAAACAATCTTTTATTTTACTAGCAACAGCCCAAGTCATAGTCAAAAATAAAGTGGGCAATTCAATTATAATCAAAATCTTGTTAGACAGTGGCTCTCAAATGTCTTTCATTTCATTATCCTTATTAAAAAAATTGAAATATCAATCTTACAATCACAATGTACAAGTATCCGGTATTTTAAACACTCCAAATGTCATTAATAAGATGGCAGACATCACTTTCACATCTCAATATGACAATTCCAGAGAATTCCAAGTTTCTTGTGCAGTAGTAGAATCCATTACACACAAATTACCTCAAATAAAAATAAATATTGACTCATTAAACATCCCTGAATTTTATGAACAATATTTAGCGGACAAAACCTTTAATTTACCAACATCTATCGATATGCTAGTGGGCGCAGATCTTTATTATGATATATTGCAACTAGGAATCAAAAAATTAGGACATGGTCTCCCTGTTTTAGTCAATACATCTCTGGGTTGGATTGTTTCTGGTGCAATTCCTCAAAAAGCCCTTAATCCAATTTATCAAACTCTATCTCAACAAAAAGAGTTTGAAATATCGGACTTAAATCACATCTCATCAAATTTTTCTCAAAGTAATACATCTAATAAATCCATCATGGGTGAACCTAGAAAAGTAGGTTCAGATCAAAAATTATCTAGTCTTTATCTATCTAATCACTCAAAAGGAGATGAATCTAGTAATCTCACTTTATCTGGTCTCAATCAAGACAATCTATCTAAATTGGGTGAATCAAACGAAAAAGATTCACACCAAAACTTATCAAATCAAATCTCATCTATTGAAAATGAAAAATATCCACCTCAATTGGGTGAATCAACCGAAAAAGGTTCACACCAAATCTTATCAAATATAAATCACATATCCCAATCCAAGTCTATCTCAAAAATAAAAGAATTTAATAAATCAAATTCTCATCAATTTCTATCATCCTGTTCAACAATATCTCTAGATAATCTATTAGAACGATTCTGGACTCAGGAAGAGCTCCATACATATCCTATTGCATCTGAAGATGAAATTCTAGCCGAAGAAACGTTCGTTTCGACCACAAAAATCCTACCGTCGGGTAGATATCAAGTAGATCTTTCTTTAACCGAACCTCAAGCCTATAAAAAATTAGGTGACTCATTTTTTAAAGCAAAACATAGATTTCTCTCTCTAGAAAAGAAATTTCAACGAGATCCCGTATTATTTGAAAATTATAAAAAGTTTATAGATGAATACTTGTCTCTTAATCATGGGCGTATCATACCTTTGTCTCTTACCAATGAAAATAATCAAAATAAATATTTTGTACCCCATCTAGCTGTTATTCGTGAAAGCAGCATATCTACCAAATTGAGAGTTGTTTTTGATTTTTCATGTAAAACTACTACATCTGTGTCGTTAAATGACATTCTTCTTACTGGTGGCAGAGTGCAGCCAGAATTATTTGACATTTTGTGTCGTTTCAGATCTTTTAAATATGTTCTCACAGCCGATATTGAGAAAATGTATCGTCAAATTCAAATGAACCCAAATCACAATTTCTTACAAAATATCTTGTGGAGAAATTCTCCTTCTGAATCTTTGTCATGCATCGAACTAACTTGTGTTTCTTTTGGATTGAAAAATGCTCCCTTCCTAGCTTGTCGTGTCTTGAAAGACATAGCACAGCGTAACAGTAATCAAAGCCTGGCATCAGATGCATTACTCAATCAAACTTATGTAGATGATGTGTTAGCAGGTGTAAATTCTATTTCTGATCTAGATCTCCTCTACAGACAGCTCACTTCAATATTAAAATCTTCAGGGTTCAATTTGCATAAATTTTGTTCAAATACTCTTCATTCAAACTTTCCATCTCAATCTCAAATCAAAGATATGAATTTCGATTATATTCCCTGCAAAATTTTAGGACTCAATTGGAATCCTATTTCAGATCATTTTCAAATCACAGCCCCATCAGATTTAAATTTGCCAAAAATCACAAAAAGAAATATATTATCCACAATCTCTTCATGTTATGATCCTCTTGGATTAGTCAATCCAATTATAGTTCAAGGAAAATTAATCATGCAATCACTTTGGGTTCTCAACAATAAATCTTGGGACATGGAAATAGACCATGTGTCTGTCTTACAAGAATGGAATCAATTCTGTCAGAATATCCAACAATTAAAAAATCTAAAAATTCCCAGATATCTATTTTTAAACAAAGAAATAAAAAGTATAGAGCTTCATGCCTTTGCTGATTCAAGTTTAGTAGCTTATGGTGCAAATGTCTATTTTAGATCGATCTATACAGACAATTCTGTACATTGTTCTTTAGTAGCTGCAAAATCTCGAGTAGCTCCTATCCGTCGGATTCTAACAATCCCAAAATTGGAATTATGTGCCATGGTTTTATTATCAAATTTAGTCACCCGAATTCTTCAAATATTTAAAAACAAAATCAAATTTTCATCCATTAATCTTTGGTCTGATTCACAAATTGCCTTATCATGGATTAAATGCCATCCTTCCAAGTGGTCAGTGTTTGTTTCAAATCGAGTATCTCAAATACAAGAAAAAACAAAACATTTTCAGTGGCGTCATATTAGATCTGCACATAACACCGCAGATATCTTATCTCGAGGAAATTTAAATGAAAAAAAATCAGGATTTATGGTTTCATGGCCCAAAAATATTTTTTAATGCTACTATAAATTTCGATCAACTCGACACCTTTTCATTTGTTAATTCGTTACCTGAATCCAAGAAAACATCTTTGTCTGTCGTTCTTCAAGAAGAAAATTTTTGGTCAACTATCTTCAATAAGTTTTCATCTTTTCCTAAACTACAACGAGTAGTAGCTTACATTTTAAGATTCATGAACAATGTCAAATTGAAAGTAATTCATAAAAACAACCTACACTCAGAAAAATGTCTTAGTAAACCCTCAGAAAGTCTATCTTCTCAAGAATTGAGCTACGCTCACAATTTAATCATAAAGAACATACAATCCCAATACTTTTCAAATGAAATCCAACTTATGAAAAATCAAAAAAGTTTGAAACGCAAACAGTTACTGTCTTTAAAGCCATTCTTAGATCAAGATGGACTGTTAAGGGTGGGTGGTCGGTTGTCTCATGCACCCATACCTTATTCTCAAAAACATCCATTGCTTCTACCATCCAAATGTCATATTGTAAACCTTCTGTTAAAGTTAGAGCACGATCGATTAGGCCATTGTGGGCCACAAACCACATTATCAAATTTTATACTACGTTATTGGCCATTGAATGGTTTGCGTGAAGTCAAACGCATTATTTCTAAATGTATCACTTGTCATCGGTTCAATGCTTAATCAGCTGAGCAAATTATGGCAGATTTACCTTCATATCGAACGTCCATTGCTAGGCATTTCCAAAAAGTCGGTATTGATTTTGGAGGTCCATTTCTCATCAAATCTTCAACTCTTCGAAAAGCACGTATCACAAAATGTTATCTATCTTTGTTTGTATTCATGGTAACTAAAGCAGTCCATCTCGAATTAGTGTCAGATCTATCCACAGAAGCATTTTTAGCAACCCTAAAACGTTTTATAGCTCGACGAGGATGTCCCTCAGTCATATACAGCGATAACGCAACAAATTTCCTAGGAGCAAAAAATGAGCTTAAAGAAGTTCATGATTTCCTGTCTGTCCAAGCAAATCTCAACTCCATCAAAGATTATCTTTCAGCTACCGAATCTCAGTGGCAAAATATCCCTCCACGTGCTCCTCACTGGGGTGGCATTTGGGAAGCAGCCATTAAAAGTGCCAAATACCATCTAGTTCGCCTTGTAGGCAATTCTACTTTAACTTTCGAGCAATTGTCAACTATCTTCGCTCAAATCGAAGCAATCTTGAATTCACGTCCATTGTATCCTTTGTCTAATGACCCAACTGATTTAAATCCTCTGACACCTGGTCATTTTCTAATCGGGTCTCCTTTAACTGCTCATCCGGAGCCAGATGTATCAGAGATTTCCACAAACAGATTATCATTTTGGCAACAATGTACTAAGGCTCAGCAAAGTTTCTGGAAGCAATGGAAAACAGCTTACCTACATCGTCTTCAAAATCGTCCTAAATGGTTTAAAGCAAAATCTAATATCAGGGACGGTGATCTTGTCCTAGTTCTTGACCAAGAAACTCCACCACTGAGCTGGCCAATAGCTCGCGTTATACAAATATTTGTCGGTAAAGATGAAAATGTCAGATCGGTAAAAGTAAAAACCAAAGATGGTATCTACATTCGACCATTAAACTCAATTAAACATATCAATATCAACAGTCATATAATAAATCATAACTTATTCATCTTTCATTCTTTTTTAAAATTTATTTTTTATAGAACCTCTTTAGAATCACAGCTCTATCGTAACTATACACTTACTAGTTTATATCCGTTAGCAAAGATTGTGCTGTTAATCTCAGCTAAAGTAGATAATTATCAGATACTTTTGTTGATTCCATATTTAGATCAGATCAATTATTAATCGTTTTAAAATTTTATATCTGTAAATGTGAATCACAGATATACAATGGTCACAAGCATTCATAGTTTATTCTTGATGAAAAGTCTTTTCATTTGTCACTTGAATAGACATTTTTATCAACCTTTACATTTTAATTTGGTGAACGCAATGACGATGTTAATTTCAAATTAGTTCATCAGTTCTAAGTTTAATGTATAATATTTTTTGCTTTGTTTGTAGCCGGCCAGTATGTTAAGAATTCAAGATAATTCTTAACAGACTTGCTTGGCTAAATAAATTGTGCATTTTCTTCGTTAAAAACATTATTTATTTCTGAGTAAATTATCATTGATGAGTCTGAACATCTAAAAGTTTCTCTATATATCTATATAAAAAAAAGAAAGAATGTACTTAGCAACCGTTGTTATGATGAGATGTCATTGTTATTTTTATAAACGAATTGTCAATATAATCGTAAATTCCGAAAAAAGCGTTTAATTACCCATCGTACTTCAACAATAAAGTTTATAACAACGAACGTTTTCTGCGAGGGACCTGATAGCAGAGGAGGGAAGTGAGAAAAATAAATACAGTCCACTTAAAATAAAATAATTCCTTCCCAAGCCATCGAATCCTTGCCCAACTTGGAAGCAACCTTAGAACTTTTATTGCTTCCTCTTCAGTTCCTTTGGGATCTCCCATCATTATATAGTACATATCTATTTTGGGGTGACATTCACTGAGACCTAAAATATCGATGGTGCCCCCTTACTTCTACTTAGTTTTTGAGGAGAGTCTCAAAATCTAGTAGCTACTTTAGTCCTATTTCCTGTAGGAATTTCAGGATATCTGCAGGCTTCAACTTAGGTAAATGTTCCTCTCCTATCCAGTAATCTCCCAGGTCCTGTGCTCTAGGATTCTGAAGTGCTGTGCAGTTGGAAAGTATGTGCATGCCACAAAATCTACATTCTTCTTCCTCCACTATCTTGAGATTTTTCAGGTGCCCATTCAGACGACAATGTCCCGTTAGGATCCCTGTTGAAACTCTTAGCGCAGTTTTACTTTGACTTATGCATTCATTTGATCTCAAGGGTTGTAGTCACCCAGAAGAATTATTGATTGTCTAAGCCTTACTTGTCTTTCCAATGGTCAGATCTTTTTTTTTTCTCGGCTATTTCATCCAATATTACATTGGGGCTGATTCCGCAAAAAGATTCAGTCCCCCAGAAAGGTATTTCAGTCCCCCTATTTCTGCTATTTCATTTCCTTCTATTCCAGTGTGTTCTGGAATCCATAGTAAGGTGACTATAGGTTTGTTCCAACTAAGCGAAATGATGCGTACATGAAAGTCACGATCATGCGCATAGCAAAATTTCTGTTCCAACAAGTTCATGAACGTGTCGGCGAACGATCATTTTCATCAGAGATTTGGATGTAGAACCGTTCGTCCAAACTGTCAGTTGATGTTTTAGGGCGAGTTGTATCAAACAGTATCAAACACCTAAACTCGGTTTAATGATGACTGATGTGTAGACTGATGTAATTGTTGATAATAAATACATCAATCAGCCACAGTCTAAACATCAGTTATCATTAAACCGAGTTAAAGTGTTTGATACAGCTCGGCCTAAAGGTTAGGTAATGGTAAATGAACATAAATCATACATAAATCAAACGTTAACTTATAAGGTTGTAATAAAGTTCCTGAAAGTGGTAACAGTTTAAAAATGAATCGTAGAATCGTTCCAACAATGCATAGGGTATGATGTTCATAAATTAATTCACGTACAGGTTCTCGAACGTTTGATTCGTACATAAATAAGTGTACGAACGTTCACAAACCTTATATTGTTCTCGCCCAGTTCATTGAGTTTGTCTAGGCCTTCCCACACCATTTTGGAACTGATCACAAATTTTGGTATTTTAACAATTTTTTTCATTTGTTGAGAACGTGTACCTTTCAACTCCATCGTTATTTCCCAATAATGTTTATTCTTCTTGCTAGTCACCGCGTCATAAATATTGCACTTCCCATATTTGAGTTTTCAAATTTTACCCACAAAAATTTCACCTGTCAAAGTTTTCTGTAGTATTATCACAAGAGAGTGAGAGTAAATTGAACATAATTTGACAGATTTTGGATAACTTGTTGGCAACAAGTTTGAAAAGAGGCCTGGAGCGACCGTAGCGACTGTTTCATGCCATTGGCGCTACAAATATCGCCAATGTAAGTAATTTCATATACCAGTGTTTATTGTAGATAAAGATATGTAGAACTATCTCGAAAAGCTTCAAATAATCCCAAATATGTTTCATCTCTACAAAATGTGATAACGCTACGCTACTGATTTGAAGTCGAATGTCAATTTCACGAAGTTACACTGGTTTTGACAAAAGTTCGCGCATACGACTGCAACTTCATGTGGCTTCTTCTTACTTGAAACGCAGTTTATTCGATAGATAATTTAATTTTTTGACGTTAAAATGAAAATTTCACCAAATTTATATCACTCGCCTCAATATAAACTAAATGAGATATTATAAATGTTGTGCCCTTGGGTGGAGGATTTTTCAACATTGCTTTGCGTACTGATATTGAAAATTTCTATGCTGAGAAACGTCAAAAAATAATCTGGTGTTGGAACTTTTTTGATTCTAAATAGTCTGAAAAATATAGAAAAAAAAATAGTTCATTGTAAATTTTTTCATCTAATTCCGCTATCAAATGTGACACTTTACGTCACTCCTTGAAGTTAGGTAACGTCACATTTTTCATAACCTTCATATATCAGTTATGAAAAGTAGTTATGTAAAAACTTTACGTAACTGTTTATGTTTCAACATAGAGATACCACATGAGTTTCCAAGAATAATTTATTAATTAGGTAGGTACTGTCAAAACTGACAATTATTTCATTATTTAAACTGTACCTACAATTAACCCATTATTTTAATTAAATAGTATTTTGAGATTTATAAACATTGAAAACATTATTCAGGACACAGTTATTTAAAGTGAGTCAATTTTCTGGGTGAATACATCATAGTAACAAAACTTCTAACACCATTTGATACCACTTCAATATTATCATTGTAATTGAATATTTTATTGAATATTATGAAAGCGCGGAATTAGATAAAACGTTGTACGTAATCACGTTATGAAGAGAGCGACATTGTTCAACACGCGTAATTTGCAGAACTCGCTAGCGCTCGTTTTGGCAAATATTACGCTTGCTGAACAATATCGCTCTTTTCATAACTAATTACGTAAATATCTATTAATTATTCGTTAGAAAATATCATATTACACTTTTATAATCAGGAGAGCCTCCAGGACGTTTGAAAAATTATAACGAATAAAAACATTTTACCTACGACCCCCCCTGTAATCAGTCAATAACACACATTCGGTATCAATGTAATGACATCTATTACGCACTGTAAAAAAAACGCACAGCTGTAAAGTAAATCGCACGGCTTCCCTAGCAACATCTTAGCAACTCTCAATAGACGTCACCATTTTATTCAAAATTTACTATTTGAAAACATTCGATATGGCCACGTTTGGCTGTGAAAAGCCCAAAGGGCTAAGTATATGTATTGATTATAATTGAAAAATGGACTTTCGATTATCAACAATATATTAATAATGATTAAACGTTAGTTATTTAATGTGCTTCTTTCATTGGTAATAGAGTAATAGAGATGGAGTTTACCAAGCACCTCTAATTATGTAACTGTTATTTCTTATGCTTATTATAAAATATACAAGTACAAGTAGGTCCTAGGTAAAGTATAGTACGTAACTCGTGTTTTAAAGCATTTTACGCACTCACGGAATTACGCACTCGCCGTTTCCATTCGTGCGTAAAATGCTTCTTACCACACACGTTACGTAATATACTATTTCCAAACAAATGCGCCACTATGCCATGCACTATGAAATAAATGTTACACACAAAAAAATTACATATAATAGAACAAGTAGCGAGTACCAGAATTCATTACCGCGACATGGTAGTCTCCCTGTAATTGTCAATTGACAAGACACTCACCGGCTTTAATATAACTTGAAAATTTTTGAATAAATACATTTTCAGTAGTAAAATTAGTTTTAACCTATTCAAATAGCTTTTGAAACGGAACTCTATTGCAATCAGCTTCTAGTACCTACTCAGCTTGATTAACTAGGCAGGATACAAAGTCAGCGAGACTCTCTTTCACACTCGACACATTAATATTGTATCTTTAGTGCAACACTTTCCAAATCTGCACATTTACATGTCTGGCGTGTTTAAAGGGATTCGCCCAGCATCTATTGGATCGAAATGACCCTTTTCCTGTACTTTGCTTATAGTATACTATCGTGGTGGACAAAAGAGACTGTATTATACAACAGTGGATTTTGAAACTTTGAAGGTATTACGGAATGTTACAGCTTTGCTGTTACCACGTTACGTTGGAATGAATTTCCGAGAGAGAGATTTATCGAAATATGGTATGTTGAGGATCTCGTTTTCAAATTAAATATTGTAGTTTTCAAATTCATTGCTAATAGTTGGAATAACTTCTCAGCAAACTCAACATGCATTATTCTTAGGACTTACTCGAGATTATTCCTATGAAAAATCTTAACGTCAAATGTGTTTGTTCATACCTATATTATGATTCATTCATAAGTCTGAGTTGTGCTCAACAGCCAGGCACTTGAACTGAATCTTTGAGAACCATTACCCATGTTGATTACATATACTTCCATTCCAGAAGCTTCGTGTCTTCTATATAGAACACCATTTTAACTGGAAGGATCTTCAGTAGTTGTGATGGTTGTATTATTTCCTCTTCAAAGTGCTTTCGTGTGAGTTCTCACAGAAGCAGAGTATGTGAAAAGGTGTTGTATCGTAGAGTTCACATTTTGCCGATCCGGTGCAGATGCTTCCTTATAATGCAGTGTCCAGTCACCAGCTCGGTAACTGTCTTCAAATTTCTCTTACCCAGTTTCAACAGCCTGGACGGAAGTTCCTTGTCTAACTTATTCAGTAAACTCTTAGAATGGAGGTGTACTTGTGTCAGCCTCCATTTGAGCTGGTGCTCCTTAACTATCCAGTTCCCGAGTTCATATAGCGAAAGCGATCGGACGGAGGTTGATTTTTATCAGCCGAACCGGCGAAAGCTAATCAGACGACGAAAACAGCGTTTTAAACGCAAATATTGTTTTTAACACTTATTTTCTATTTATGAAAGTCTTGAAAAATATTTTTATTTTTTAAGTCCGGATTTGATAGATGTTTTGTATGTTTTAGGACCTGTGGAGGACAGGAGCTATTAAGATGCCACCCAAAAAGAACGACAGCCGCGCTAGCAGCCAAGCTAGCAACAGGACATGGAGGACAATGGAAACAACATCGGACTCAGACAGCGAGGACAACGAGGTAACAAGAGCCATGAAGAACGCAAATAAGGTGGTGCGAAAAAGCGAAAAGGAAGTGGAAGAAATCGACAAAATGCTGAGGGATATGGAAATAAGGAAGATATTCCAAGAAGAAAGGGACCAAGCCAAAAAAAGAAGCAATAGAAGCGAAAAAAGCTGCAGAAGAGATGAGGAAAACTATCCAGCGCATGGAAGAGGAGATGACAGGCCTAAGAAAAGCCATGGAGAACATGGCAAAGGCGATGGAAGAAATGCAAGGGGAGAAGAGAAGCCGAAGAAGGTCAGAAAGCGTCCGCAGAAAGACGCAGAGGACAGAATCCCCAAGAAAAGACGAAGACAGTGAAGAAGAGGAGATGGATTTCACGGAAGTGATATCAATCAGGAAAATACAAAAAAAGAAGCCGCCGCCCGAAGGAGAGCCAACGAAGAAGCGATGATGGACGAGGCCATCAGCGAAAACAAGAAGACAACGACGACGCACCGACCACCACCCGTCATTCTGCGGAGCATCCACCACTGGAGCTCCGTAAGAAAAGAAATCGAAAGACGAAACATAAAGACGAGGTTCATAACAATCCGGGAAAGACTCGGAGTGAAAATACCCTGCGACGGACCAGAGGACTACAGGAACCTCACAAGGTACCTGAGAGAAGAGAGAAAAGAAGTGGAGTGGTATAAGTATATGCCACAAGAAGACAGGATGGCAAGGATCGTCATCCGAGGATTAACGCACTGCGAAGACACCAAGGAAATCAAGGAAGAAATCGAAAGACAAGGGGTAAGTATAAAAGAGAGAGAAGAGAGAGAAGACCGCTACCCATCTACCTGGTGGAGCTGGAGCCTGAAGTAAAAGAAAAAATCCGGAAAATCCAACACATCCAAAACGTGAGGATCAGGTGAGAAGAACAAAGAAGAGGAAAGGGGCCGACGCAGTGCTACAACTGCCAAGGCTTCCACCACGGACAGACGACTTGTAACGTAAACACCACACCGATCCAGCGACTGCCCACGACTGAAGACCAAGACGGCCACCTGCGCAAACTGCCAGGGAGAACACCCGGCAAACTACAAAGGATGCCCAAAAGCCACAAACAACCAGAAGACAAGCCGCAGCTAACAAGAAAACAACGACGACAACAACAAAACAACAGATCCTCGAACAGGTGACAAAGCTATTAGCTTAGCTAATGGCGTAAGGTCGCTTGTAAGAGATCGGAAGAAAAGAACACACACTCTATAAGGGTGTTTTCAGCCGAAATTGCCGGCTGAGGACGCACTTTGTAGAGGCAGCGCAAACACACACAACGGAAGACACACACACACCGGAAGACCGCCGAAGAAAAAACCACCGAGGTTACACGGCCAAAGAGAAGACGGCTCGCCCCCAGCTGCTAGCCCTTTTAGCTAGGGACGAGCTATACGCCGAAACGCGAACTACGATGATCAAACCCATCGGATAAGATGGGTGGAAGTGGTGGAAGTCCTCCCCGGAGATGTACCTCGCTTAGAGAGGAACATCCTGGGTGGGACGGGCTCATCAAGGTTGTGTGTGTAGAGCCTTCTTCAGCTGGCTGGTCTGTCATTTCATTTTCTGCAATCCCCTCATGTGCCGGCACCCATACTAGAGACACTTTGTTGTCTCTTGCCAGCATGTTAAGGGGTTCTATGCAGTTTTTCACCAGCTTAGACCTAGCTGATAGCTTCAAGCCTGGCTGTCAGTGAATATCTTAATTTTTTGACCGGTATATTCTCTTCTGATGTCATCATCAATGCAGGCTATGGCGGCAAACGTCTCTGCTTGAAACATAGTTATGTATCGACAAATGCTAAGGAACAGTTTCTTCCTAGGTCCACTCATGCCAACCCCAGTGCCATGGTTTGTTTTGGAACCATCGGTGAACCAGATGACTTCTCCAGAATTACCTGGATGCATCACCTGATCCCTGGATGGGATATATATTATGATATTACTTGAGAGAGACTGTCATAAGTAAGACAAAAATTCCTAACAAATACAGCTAATCATAAAAATTAGGAAAGTACCTAGGTACCTATTCTTTATGTGTATCCTGTGATGGTGGAAGAATTCGTTATTTAAAATTTTCCCATCGTGCTGTCAGCTGTGTAAAAGAATATTTGATGTACCTACCAGTTCAATGGAAAGCCATAATTAGTTTTTATTAAAACACTCACCTTTCTAAGAAAAAGCTTCAGCACGCCTCAGTTGAAGAGAGCAGATGATCACTTATATCTGTAACAAAATGATACTGTTATATTCTAAGCGTTTTCGTTTTATTGATCGGCACTCTTCAGCCTCCGACGATTCAAGAATACTCCCGATCAAATTAATTGACACAACCCCCGCGAAACCCTTAATAGTTTTCCGATATTTTCCATATCTCTCGTGAGTTGAATCTACAAAGTACATATCACAAACGTGGATTTAAATGTAAATGTGACACCGTTCTTTTTACGAGAATATAATGGCGGTCATTATTTTCGAATGCTAGGTTGTTTTCCTTCTTTGTAAATACGTTTTGTTTTGTCTGTTACGGATCACACATTCATGACGTTGCCTTTTGTTGGCGGATTTTTGGCCGTTACTCATTGAGTGTGGTTAATGACCGAAAACTGTCGATAGAACGTATGGCGATTGTATCGTCCAGATTTTTTTTTTGTTCCAAAAAAATTAATACCGAAAACGTATGTCGTAAAACGGGTTTTTGTTGGTGATTCAATTATAATATTTGTTTGATGTATCGTAACGAATTTTTGTTTTAAGTTTACAATGAATAATCAAACAAGGGTGTGAAGTTACCATTTAGTTTGAAAAATATTGCATGTTTGAAAAAAACAATATATTCAAATCTGACAAAAAACCAAAAAAATAAAACATGTATTTTATGAAAAATAAAATAATGGATACCATCATTTTTTGAAACTGTGGAAGAATTTGGAAACATTAATAATTTCCACATGTCACCCCCATCTCCTGTCTTAGCTACTAATTTCAATATAACTAGAATAGTAATCAAAATTAAGACTAGTCTAGATCTGATCTGAGAACATTCTAATGATTTTAGTGCTGCCTGACGCTGTATCTGTATCTGTAGAGAAGGGAGGGTGAGTGTAGACTCACAGCACTTAGACCACATGTGACCTCCTAGGTCATCGTCAATCCTGTCCTTCCCAGAAAGGTGGACTGGTCAGTGGGAGACATCTCCTTTATATCGGCAGGTGTAGGCCAGGACTCACCGAACACACACTCTATCATTGACGATAACTCCGCACACTCGCATAAGACATGTCTGACAGTTTCATCTTCCTGATCACACATCCTGCATAGAGGTGTGTCCACCAGCCCCATAGTATAGGGGTGTTTCCTTAGTTGACAGTGGTCATCGCCAAATATTTCTTCAGCTCCAGCTTCCCAGGGTCACCCAGGGTGATCCTGGCAAGACTGCATCCTTTTGATTCCATCCCATCTCTAAAGGGATTGTGCATGGTTGTAACGTTTGGCTAGTTCCGAAATTGTCAAGGTCGTTAGGCCGTAGGTGTCACTGGACCCTAAAATTTTTAGTCCAGCCGCGTCCCTGGCTAAAGAATCGGCAATGCGATTACCTTTACTCTTGTCGTGCCCTTTATCCCACATCAGAATAATATTGTCATCTGCCGAGGCGTTGGCTGAATCTTGGTGGTACTCTAGTATTAGCCCCGATACACCGAGAGAAGAGTTATTTATTGACAAATAAACTGATTTGTTTGACCCCCCTATGTTTAAAACTAACATAGCTTATTTATTATTAAAAAGCCATATTAACGTGAAAATATTGGGAAATTTTGATATAAAGAATTGATTTATTCGAGTGTAATTTCTTTAATGTAAAAAAATCTGTTCTCCTTTATGCACACCTTCATACATTGTTCTTCAGAAACTATAGAAGTCTACGAAGCACAATATAATATTTTGTTAGGAAATATAACAATGCTATTTGAGTAAAAATTGTTTTCATTAACCAGAAAAAGACCTAACATCTTCAATAATATTCCATCACTTTGAAACAACAAATTAAATATTCATAGTAAATCATTTGAAAGTTTTGACAGAAATTTACATTTTTTTAATAAGCCTATAGATTATTAGCCTCAAATAAGATCTACTTTATACCGAAAAAATAAGTATTTCAGTATAATTGTACATTTATTGTTACAAGAGAAAAAACTTATTTGCTACAAATCTCATATTTCTTCACGCGTAAGAAATCACATTAGCCTACAAATTATGAGGCAATTGAAGCAAAGAATTCTCACCCCACCCTTCCCTATTATTCAGTAACGGTCACAACCTGTAGGTATACGTTTGGCGTTAGTCTGCATGTGAAATTAGATCAATTTTTGCAATTTCACTAACTATTTTGTTTTTGTGAAGTATGTGGTTAAAGTGCTCTGGACAAAAATAAGTTTAATAATAGAATGAATGAATTGTTAAACTCATGGCGATTACAAGAATTGTGAGATATCTTTGAAGGTAAGGAAATAAATGACAATTATATTCAAGTAGGTATAAGTAACAAGCAAGCGAAATGTACCTCAAACATACACATTTCTCAATTAAACCTGTCAGATCTACTCCAAGAACTCCAAAAAACTACTATGGGGAAAGCATTAATGAGCACACTTGAAGATAAACAAGGCTATCTTGTGGATACCATTGCTGGTTATGTTTTAGATCATGTAGGTATGTTTAATCTCAACAATGTAGGTATATGGTTTCCATTTTATGAATGTATGGTATCTATTTTTTTTAAATGTATAGTTTTCTTTTTAATAGATCAGAATATTCAGCAGCAAGTTTTTCATTCCTATCCTGCTCTACTACTAAACAGTTTTATGCGTAAATAGAGACCATTAATTTTTATTAGATTCAAACATGTTTGTCATAAAAATACTGTAATTTCAATCCGTGTCCAGACTAACCATCGACCAATTCGATCTAGTACACACGTAAAAAACGAAAGTCAACTTTGTTGTTCGACATAGTCTGGAAACGGCTTGGACAAATATTTGTGAAAAATATATTTTCCTAAGTAACCTAATTATAACTTATAAACAAAAAACAATACCATAAATGATTCGGTTTTTTGGTGAAATATATTTTTTCACTATTAGGCAATATAATGTTTATGAAAATTATGGTTTGGTTGTGATACATATGTTGAATTTTAGTAAAAATTAATAGTTTTCTAGGAGAAGGAACATTTGTTTCCAACAATAAAATATAATTTGCTGGGAAGATAAATTTTTTACGAATAAAAATTATATCGTTAACCCAGACAATAAACTTTTTTATGGTAAAGAAATATATTTTACCGATACAATACATTTTTTTATGATAAAAAAATGTCATTCTGCCATAAAGTAATTTTTTTATAATGAAACAATATAGTTAGCTTGCAAAAATAAGTATTTGTTATTGGAAAACTACTTCATTTAATTTAAATGCTTTCAAAGATTAATATAACTATTTTGTCATTATACCTCAATAAATGTTGTTTGAGACAAATATGATACATTTTTACAAGAATAAATGTAATTTTCGATAAATAACTCATTTTATTGATTACAATGAATATGTTTTTATTCATCCACAAAATTACTTTCCGAACTTGAAACAAATCCTTTTTTAACGACAAATTAAATATTAGTTAGGCCATATGGAAAATCATATTCATTTGACATAATAAGATTTTGATTGTCACAAATAAATCTTTTTCTCGGTGTATAACACGTTGTCTGTTCAAGGCTATTAGAGCTTGTCTACTATCGGTGCAGATTCTTATGTTTTTGCCAGACATTTCTTTCCTGGTTAGTTCTTTTGAACCACGCTGGTATTATTTTCCATTCCCCACTTAATCCTTAGGCTTAGTACTCTGGAGTAAACTCCACATTCTGAGCCTCCTTTCATTTTTGAGACATCTGTATATATGCGTTTTGCATTTGTAGCATCTGACTCTATGTTCTCTTTTATTTGTATTTTGAAGGGTTTATTAAACACAAACCTGGGTTCCTGCTGCCCGACTAGCAGAAAGTATAAAGATCTTTTGGCCTCTGTATCTCCTTTCGATATTCGATTGCTAACACATGTCAATATCATAAATTCTGTCTGGAAAACAGATGAAGCGTTACTGTATACACATCTAACTCATTATAAAATATTCTAACAA
>CAJUYH010006874.1:0-18944 GCA_910591685.1 Galerucella tenella
CTCCCGTAGCTGCGAAACTCGTAGAAAACGTCTCTCACCCCGTTGTCCGAGAAGACGGAGAAGAGGACGAGCAGGAAGAGGAAGGTAACGAAGAAGAAGTCGACGAACAAGAAGATGTTGAAATGGTAGAAGATGTGCCGGAAAATGCACCGCTTGAAATTGAACCGGAGCAAGAGATGGAGCCGGAACCGGATTTGGAATTGGAGCCAGAACCGGAACCGGAACGTCAAAGTAAATATGCGATTGAAGAAGATTGGAGCACGGATTCGGATTCTAATAGTACCGCTCCCGAATTAGAGGTTAAACAGATTCTTCCAGATCCCAATTATAAGGTAAAAATTATTTTTTTTCATTGAAATTGAATTAACAATATATGTTTTAAATTAATTTCGTGGTTTACCGAGTTTAAAAGTTCTATAAACGTGGTAAATGTTATTTGGTTGAAAAAATGCTTGCTGTACAGTATGTCCCTTTTCAATATTTCATTATCGATCCAAATTTCTTTGACTGTTCTACTGAATTCCCATCTATCTATACTTTGGCAAGTTTATCTGAAGCCGTGAAAGGAATGCAGTCGAAAACATTCGACATTGCCACGTTTAACTATGAAAAAACTGAAGTGCTAATTATGTAGTGATAATAATAATTATAAATGGGTCTTTTTATTATTAACAATATTAAACAAGCAGGGGTTACCGTACTTGACCGCACCCCCCCCCCCCCACTTTCCTTGTGGTTCCCGCCTCCGCCCCGCCCCCTTTCCAAATCAGAGGTTGCTATTGGTCGGCCCCCCTCCACGTCAACTGTCAAACGTCACGTTGTCACGTCAAATGTCAAACGTCACGTCTAATGTCAAACGTCACGTTGTCACGTCAAACGTCACGCTATCACGTCAAACGTCACGCTATCACGTCAAACGTCACGATATCACGTCAAACGTCACGTTGTCACGTCAAATGTCAGACGTCACGTTGTCACGTCAAACGTCACGTTGTCACGACAAACGTCACGTTGTCACGTCAAACGTCACGCTATCACGTCAAACGTCACGTTGTCACGTCAATTGTCAAACGTTAATTTTATAATGTGCTTGTTTCCTTGGATTTATTCTATTAACATTGTTTTTTCAATTCATGAATATTTGAAGATGAACACTTTTCCAAATTTGATATGTGCTTTTTGAAGCTCTGGCAGCGTTGTACGAAAACCATATTGACCACACCCTCCGAATTACATAATTGGTGATTTGTATCGACCAGCTGACTTCTTATTGGCAAGCGCGTGCGTGAGATCTCCCCTCTCACTTCGTCAATTGACTGATATTGATTTATCCAGTGGCGTTGGTATTGTCAGTGACCTTTGTTTTCTCAGTTTTACTTGGTAAAATAGGCACCGTACGCCATTTGTACGTTTGACAGATAGGCGCCATGTTTTTGCTCGTCTCTTACCGATGCCGCATAGCTTCAGATAAACTTGCCAAACTACATATATTGGTTTGAACCAAAAATTTTTGCTAAAATACATTTAATACTGTGAAAATTGCAAACAAAAATAATCTTAGAATGATCTGATCCTAAATTTCACTAAAAAATGATTGTAAATAAATAAGGAATCCAAAGAAATTTTACCACCCCACTCGATTTTCACATTATTAAAATTATGTATTTCCAATTCTTTTATGTATGTCCAATAATGAGAAAATTGTTTTAATCAATTATAAATAATATTTTCTTTGCCACTAGTTCTCATATTCTTAAATTGATCTGAAACTGAATTAAGCAAAAATATGTTCAAAAATAGAAAAAAAATTTGAAGACGATTAATTCTATAAGTCTCTAAAAAATTTGCCTACCCCACTTGAAATGATAAAAGCCTAAATTTCGTTCGAACTAGTTTTGTAGTGAAAAAAATTATAAGCTCTAAGAAAAGTAACTACGCTTCTGGATGGTTTTAAAATGTTTGATCCAATTCATTTTTTTATTCGTTTCCATTCCCCGAGTTGTAACGGACTAACCCGTTACTCATAAACTTCCAGTTTTCAAGATTTCTTCATAAGTAAGTTCGTTATTCTAATTTTCTGTCCTCTCCGTTTATCTGCTTCTATAATTTATATTCCGTTGAAACTCTTTATATTCATTCATTAATTCATACCTTTAAGTTGTGCTTAACCAATGTTATCTACCTACTTCCATTCAAGAAGCTTCCTGTCTTCTATACAGGGCGTCCCACGAGTTAAAACTATCTGTATATGGCAACATACTTATAGTAAAATCATGAATATTTCTACTTTTTCGGATGCGATCTTTTTAACTAAAATATTTTCAAAGATGGCAGACTATAGTCGACTGTAACTTTGTTATTTTAAATGGAACACCCTGTATATTAATACATTTTTAAAATCTAAGTAAAATTTTAGTATATTTTTGTCTGAAAACTTTTTTCGAAAAATGCATATTTTTTGTTATTAATTTTTTTGAAAAAAATTTGATGGTTGCAGACCCCTACAAATTATTTTTTTAAGAGGATACCCTTTAGATATGCAAATGGTCTCTGTTCGGTTGCTTTTGGCAAGGTCAGACCTATTAAAATCTATGTTGGAAAATTTTTCATTTTATACAGGGTGTGTATAGAAAGTGTTCAAAGTTTTAACTTCATAAATATCAAATTTCTTTATTCTCTTAAATAGAACCACCCGGTTTTTTTCTATTTTAATGCATTCAGGGGTAAAAAATAAGGCAAATTCATGTATACTTTCCTATACCTAAACCTTACCGTTATCCAGATATTGAATGTTTTCTGTAAATTTTTAGAGATGCAGGATATCTTACTGCAAATAAAACACATATGTTCTTGTAACAACTTTGCCATATTTACCATGTATTAAAAGCAAATTTACATAATCTTTTTTATTTCTTACTGCTTATATCAACGGGTCAAAATGAAATTTAGACCACACCTGCATCTTTCAAAATTTACGGTAGCCGGAAGTCTGCCATCTTTGAGAATATTTTATTTAAAAAGATCGTATCCGAAAACCCAAACGTAGAAATTTTCATGATTTTACTATAAGTATTTTGCCATATACAGATAGTTTTAATTCGTCGTGGGACACCCTGTATAGGCCACCAGTTTAACTGGAGGGATCTTCAGTAGTTGTGATGGTTGTTTTATTTCCTCACCAAAGTTCTTCCTTCTGAGTCCTTGTGAGCTCTCACAGAACCAGATTATGTGAGTTCACTAACTTTGCCCATCCTGTACAGATTCTTCCTCAGGGTACAGTGTCCAGTAACCAGGTCGGTAGCTGTCTTCAAATTTCTCTGACCCAGTTTCAACACCCTTTACGAGAATTCCTTGTCTACCTTATTCAGTAAACTCTTAGTATCGAGGTGTCCTCGTGTTAGCCTCCATTTGAGTTGGTGTTTCTTTAACCAGCCAGTTTCCGACTTCCCCTCTTGTGCAATCCTTTGTGATTCCACAAAACGGTACCGGACCTGTGAAGTCTCCTTTAGAACCTGCTTTAGCTGACTGGTCTGCCATTTCATCACCTGGAATCCTCTCATGTGCCGGCACCCATATTTGTTATCTCTTGCCAGGGATTCTTTCCATTTTCTTACAAGTTTAGACCTAGTTGTTGGATTGCTGATAGCTTTAAGCCTAGCTGTCAGTGAATATTTTAATTTTTTGTCCGGTTTATCTTCTTCTGATGTTTTCATCAATGCAGGCTATAGCAGCAATCGTCTCTGCTTGAAACACAGTTGTGTATCGACCAAGGCTAAGGAACAGATTCTCCCTAGGTCCACTTATACCAGCTGATTTATCCAACATTACCTGGATGCATCACCTGTTCCCTGGATGGGATCATGATATTCACTCGCTCAGTCATGCTATCAAAACTCATGTAAAATATTTGTTCATCTAGTATTGTCCCAGTTATTTCAGTGTGTCCTTCTCGAACATTGTTCGGGGACCATAAGTCTCCCGATTTCAGCCTAAGAATTGCCGTCACCACCTCCGCCCTTACAAAAAGCTTGTCTTTGGGTTGCAGTTAATATGTTCACTTCTGACCTCCTCTACCAGACTATTATACCTTATCACAGTTGTTTAAAGCCAGTGAACCACCTCAAGTTGTAGTCCCCAGGTTTGGTCCATTACTCTTCTGCATTGCCAAAAAATCCTAGTCGCCCTGGTAGTAATAGTTTCAAGATGTGTCCTCCAATTCAGTTTGGAATCAAGGGTCACTCCCAGATATTTAACTTCCTTGGATATATCTATTTCTTCTCCAAACAGCAGCACTCTACCGTGCATAAGAACTCTTCTATTCTTAAAAGCAACTAAACTCTTTATATGTTCACAACAATTCCTACTTTCCATCTATCATTAAACTGATTTAAATAATGGATATTCCTAATATGCATCCTAATAGTTAGCCCTGCTGTTTGTACTGATACTGTTTCTTTATTCTTAGGTGAATCCCGTAGAAGAACACAAATCCGAAATACTCGACAAAATTTTGGAGAAACCATCCGATCCCACACCACCCGTAAAATTGGTAATTTCCAAGAAAAAGGGTAGCATATTCAAAAGCCGTACACTTGTCGTCGGTGAAGGTGTGACGAAAAAACGTCGAGCACTTTACAAACACAAATGGACTGATGACAACAAAGAACCATCCAAAGACAAAGAGGAAGGAACTTCGACGGCGGAAGAAAAAGTCGACGGCGTCGAAATCGATATGTTCGGCTTCAAAGACGACGAAGAAAATGTAGAAATAGTAACGGGGGCCGCCGACGGGCAACTAGCCGACAGTGACAAATGCTCTTCGACTGATAAAAAGGTAAGTAAAATTAGCAAAAGCGTAGTGTTTTTTTTTATCTTCGCTTCCTACTCGAAATTTTGTTGAGAATAATTCCCTGAAAATTTGAACTCGCCCAAAGCGGTAAACGATGTATGCCAATCATTGGAGCTTCAAAATAGTGAGATTTTGACAAAAATCCTAGTAGAAAACGGACTGTGAAAGACATTACGTAGTATGAACCTGATATACATTATCGACTCGCAAATGTTGCTCACGAAGTTGTTATAAACATTTAAATCTAAAAAAAATGTCTTTGTGTTAATTTTTTTGTTAATAACACGGAAGCTTATTAAGTAATTGTAATGGTGTCAAAATTGTAGATAATCACCATTTTGTATGACGAATTTAACAGTTTTTAAGAATTTTCTTCGCTCCTAATTATCCAATCACTTCGCTGAAAACTATTACGATTACTCATAAACTTTCATGTTATTAACAAAAAAAAAAAGAATGTTTTTTCGTTTTAAATCTCTCTTTGTACTATCTTCAGCTTAAAATATTGTATTCGAATTTTACTAAAAGAAAGTAACCTTGCAAAAGTCAAATATCTGCTTAAGATAACAAACTAGTTAAAAGACTGATAAAATTGTTTGCCAATTAACAAACTTCACCTGAAGTCTTGGGGAATTTGAATAAAATCTAATGGTTGGCATATAGAAAAAAAGTAAAACGTAAATATCTCAAGTTTTTAATTTATTCAGTTAGGACTTTCAGCTTAGCACGTTAAAGTTATCTGAGGCTATGTTTGTTTGTTTTGTCCGTTTGTGAGGTTATTATTGCTGATTTATTATGATATCGGCCCCAAGTCGATAGGCTAGTACGTTACACCATAAAATTGTATGTTTGAAATGAAAATTATGTAATCTTTCACATTATTCATATCATAAAACAAATGAAAATATATAATTACATCACATATTGGCATGGATCGGAACATTAATAAAACACAAAAACAATCGAAAATACAAAATCACACCCAATAATATACTAAGTATTGCACATAATAAAACAATAGCTATTTGTATTACTAGGGAGGAAAGTGCCACTTTTCCTCCCGCAGGATGTAGCTTACTGCCCGACGCGAAGCGGGAGGAAAAGGCACTTTACTCCCATGTGATACATATGATTTTTCCTCCTACCCACCTTTTTTTGAAAATTTATTTACGACACAAATAGGTAACGAATATAATTAAGAACACAAGAATTATTTATTAAACAAATTTATCAATATATGTTATACAATTAAGTACATAGTATTGTTTAACTATATTTTAGAATTATGTATGTTAATATTGAATGTGCAGTTTTGAGCAGCACTTATATGAACACCATTGGAAGAAGATAGGGTTTGAACTGGAGCTTTAGTATTTGAAATATTTTCGCTTAGCACATTGTAATGGTGGTAACTTCTAGAAGTGCTTGTCTGATTTTGATCAAGTTCAGGTTCTACATTATTTCCCATAATTTGATCAGACATTTTTCTTTTTTTTTGTGTAAGATTGTTCTACATAACCTTCTGCGATATTGGTTGATTTCCAACCGCCATGCTGTTTTAGAGCTCAAATATCCCCACCATCGTTTACTAACAGAGTTGCTGAAGTTCTTCTGAAACTGTGCCCTGTGTAATGTTTGGCATTTGGAAGATTGAGATATTCTGCAATTTTTTGTGGTATTTTGGATATACTATTTTTGCCAACCACTTGATTTATACATTTGCCTGCTTTAAAGCATACCAACAATCGTTTATGCTCAGTTTTAGGACGTAGACAGATATACTTTTTAACGATTTGCACAAAATTTGGGCCGTTACCTGTTGTAGTATTGATAACGAAAGTTCGTTGTTTATACGTTTTTGAAGTGTGGATATTTATGACTAAAAGACTGTCTTTCTATTCAATATCATCCATAGTCATTTTAATAAGCTCATCATATCGACATTCTCCAGAAATTCCAATAACAAGGACTACCCATGAATATTTTATATCAAAAATTAAATTATTTGCATGGGATTTCATTTCTTACCTTCATTAATAAAAAAACATCATCGGGGGCTTCCATTAAGAATGTATTTATTTCTTCTCTTGTAAAAGTTTTAGCTTTATTTGGTTTGTATCCGGCATTTTGACGTTATAGAAATGCAATCAACTTTGGATATTTAATATCGACATTGTCCTTCATTTGTATCATTGTGCGTAGCATTGAATATTTAGAGCAAAGTCTTGAAGTTTTTAATGATTTTCCTTGCAGTGAAAAATATGCCAGTAAAACATTCTCTGAATATTTATGTACCTATCTTGTTGTCTTCAGCCCATTGCTTATATTGTGCATATTGTTTTTTATACCTGTCTTTAGATTTTTGTGGTAGTAAGGTTAATGACGCTATGTTAGCTTGTTCCTTAATATTAGGTGGTGTATTTGGAAATTCAAAATCACTTGAATCGCTCTCCATTTTTCAAAAATTCAACTAAATTTAATGAATGTAGCGACTTTGCACCTCAAAAGTCAATCGCCGTGTTTACTGTCAGTGAGCCACAGCATACTATGCCTTTCTTATTCTGAACTCAAAAAACGTATATCTAAGATTCCTGATGTTGAAATTTGTATTGAAGAACTACGTTGAAGTAGTTTGATTTTTACCAAAAAACAGGATATACAGGATGTTCTAGAAATTATGGAAACAATATGAATATAATGAATTCACAAGTTTCATCGTTTACAACTTACTTGAAATGAGGGGGAGGAAAAGTATGAGTTTCCTCCCTGATTTAAGGGACTTTCTACAGAGGTAGGAGGAAAAATATTTTTTCAAGGAAATATTTAATAATTAATTTTTTAATTGTAAATCAACGATCGGGGAAAAAATAGTATGTATAATTCGTGGGAAAAGCATATTCCTAAACTCCTATGTTACCAGTAATTATCACACTCGTTTAGGAATATTATGCTTTTCCCACTAATTATACAATATATTATTATATACGCAGAAACACTGAACAACATTCAAAAATTCTCAAATTTATCAAAAAACGACCGCAAAACACAATTAGAAGATATTGTTCCCAATAACATACAATTTCCCATAACAACACACCGAAACATTTAATAAAACACAAAAACACTCAATTTCACTAAAAACGCACAAAATCGCTCAGTTTCGTTGAAAAAAAAAACATACAAACAGTCAATTTCACTTTAAAAAACACCAAATCGCCCAATTTGTCTAAAAAACATTAGGTATCGTGCAATTAGACAATATTTTTGTTGATTTCATTTTCATTTCTTTAGTTTTACACGGTTGTGAGGAACGTGAAAAAGGCCCATCAAATGCAGGAAATTGGCGAATTTCAAGAATTCAACGACGACGTCGAATACATTTTAGATACACTACAAGATAACAATCCAATAAGTACGAGGTGCCTTTCGGCGATAACTTTAGCTTCCAAATGTATGGCGCCGGCTTTTAGGATGCACGTCAGAGCTCACGGAACCGTCGCCAAGTTTTTCAAAGCGCTACACGACGCTCCGAAGAATCAAGTAAGTACAGTTACAAATTTGGTGTTGTATAATTTTTTTCTAGCTTCATCAGGGTTTTTTTTTAAACAATCTGTATATGGTATTTTGAAAGGCAATAGCCGATTAACAGTGGTTGCGTTCTCAAAACACAACTGTTGAGTAAATGTTCTGTGAACGCACTTTGATCAGTGCGTGAAGCTCAACATGTTTGGTTGAGGAGTGGACGCCATTTTCTTGAGCGGTTTTCAATTGCGCTCAGTGAGCACAACACGTTGCAGATTGTGATGTTTTTTTAAAGGTTATCTATGGTTCTATTATTAGTAAACAAATATTATACTTCGCAACGGTTATGCAGTGATGGGCAAATGTGTGGAACCAAGTAAATATCTCCTACCTCTCTCATGCTATAGCGAGTCCTTCTCTTCCCCTAATCATGCTCTCTACCACGCCACTTATCTCCATCCATTCCTCCTCACCCCTCAACATAATCTTCACCATATTTTCCCAATACACCGCCTCTCCCAGTTTATTTTCTAACTTCTTCAAAACTTTCTCATTCTTCCAACATCTAAACACATGTCCCACATCTTCCCCCACTTCACATCTCTCGAACACTCCAGTTTCTCTATTCCCAATCTTGTGGAGGTAACCTACTCTCGACCCATGCCCTGTGAGCACCTGCGTCAAGAAGTAGTTTACCTCTCCAAATTTCCGGTCCACCCAATTTCTCCTGCTCCCAATCGCTCCTTTTAGCGCGCCCTCATACTCATCCCACCTTCTCTCCATTTCCTCATCCATTCCTGTACTACCTCTCTGCTCTCTGCCCTCCAGCGTTTCTGTCTGGCTCTAGCCATCAAGTCCAATGGATAGGACCGTGACAGCACTGCTGCTGCCAGTCCACCCACTGTCCTGTACGCCTGCACCACCCTCAGAAGTATTCCTCTCTGCACCCGCAGGAGTGGCCTAATCCTCGCATTTACCCCTGCTTTCTCACCCCACACTTCCGCGCCATACAGCATACTCTGCTCTACCGTCCTACCAATTATCCTCCTCTTCCATTCTACCGGTCCTTTCACATTACCCATCAATCTTTCCAGCCACGCTGCCCTTACTTTTGCCTTCTGTGCAGCCTTCAACATATGGGTTTTGAAGGATAATTGGCTATCCAACCACATCCCCAGATATTTTACCGCTTCCTCTAATCGAATTTCCTTTCCCTTCACCATCACCCCCACCTCCCTTGCCTTGCTCCGCCCCATCACCAGTAGCCCCACCGTCTTATCCTCAGCCACTTCCAGTCCACACCGCTCTATCTTCTCCACAATCTTCCTACACATCCTCTCCGCCTTTCTTCCTATCTCCACCTCCACCTCTCCCTTTGCCGTACATACTAGACATACATCGTCCGCATACACCCTAATCTCACATCCCTCTTCACATGCTATCCCACAAACTTCATCAAACACACACTTCCAAAGCGTCGGTCCCAGAACCGAGCCCTGGGGCACTCCAATCTCCGTCCCATACCTTCTCCCCCTAGTGTCCACTATCGCACGCCCCGTCAGGTAGTCCTCTACTAGATTAACTAGCCCCTCCCCTACTCCGAGCTTTGTCAACGCGCTCAACACCGCCCGTTTACTGACACTGTTGAACGCGTTCCCAACGTCGAAGAACACAAGCAGGGCCAATTTCTTATTCCTACCGTTACCCTGCCTAGCCCTTTGCACCAAGTCCACCACCCTGCCCAGCGCTGATATGCATGACTTCCCTTCTACAAACCCATGTTGGTTTTCCCTAAAACCCCCATTCCTATCAACTTCCTCCTCAATCCTAACCTTTATTATCCCCTCCACCAATTTACCCAATCCACACAGCAGGCTGATGGGCCTGTAGTCCCCCGCCCGCTTCCCATCCCTACCTGTCTTCTTCACAAGGATCACCCTGGCCACCTTCCACTTTTCCGGGAACTCTTCCTCCCTCATTATCCAAATTTTCAGCTCCTAAGATGCATTAGGGACATCTTTCGTTGCACAACTCTATAGCTAACTAGAACGACTTTTTAATGAAAATGCTAATTTTTTATCAATATTTTATAAAACATGTTAAGTTCAGGATACAGAGACTAATAATACGATGTGACGAGACTTTTTGTCACTTTGGTATTTTTCATCTTTGTCACTTTTACTTTTTTTTTCAGAGTTTGGGTTTGTGTACGGCTACAGTAATGTTCGTCCTTAGTCAAGATAGACTTAACATGGATCTGGATAGGGATTGTCTGGAATTGATGTTGAATCTCTTAGAATCCGACGTTAGCTACCAACAGGCCTTGGACGAATGCGGATTGAGTTCGGCGCAACTAGAAAAAAACAAACAAAAAGTTAGAGAATTGTGTGCCGAAATCCAAAGTCAAGGTCACGCGATGCACTTAAATCTAGAATCGATAACGGTATGTTTATGCTTCAATAATATTAATAATTACTGTTTTAACTATTATTTGTTTTTGACTCATTTCGGTGGTTATTATTGTTTGTTTTTGTACTTTTCTTACTTCACTTTGATCCATCCTTGCGGTATAGCCATTCCAATCTGCTATTTTTTCCTTATATACAGGGTGGTCCTTAAGTAATTGTACATAGAAGTACAGTACCATCTTCACTCCAAAATATTGCTATTTAAACCAACAAGCCTTAATAAAATGTTAATATTAAGAGAGATACAGGGTGTTGAACATGAAATTTCTATTTTCGTTTCTTACAATAACTGACGCTTTTTGACGTATACATAAATTCTCCAATTCCTCAGTTTCCTCTTGTTTCGACAACGATTAAATTATTTCTCTTCCTTTCAACTATGTGATAAAACGTCACTTTTTTAATTTTGATGTACATCATAAGGTCTATATACAATAGCGTGGTTGATAAATTATTATGTCTCCGTAACCGAGTGCTATAGAGGTTTGGCTGCGAAAATTATTAATTGTAGGCGCAGGGTTCGAATCCTAGATAATTTTTATTTGATTTATTGTGACATTTGTATATGAATAATCTTCAATAAGAATAATTTTTTTATAGGAACAATATTCTCAAATTTATCATAAATTTAAACCATTCAATTCTTAATTGCGGCAAAAATTTTAGCAATAATAATAATAATAATAATAATAATAATAATATTAATAATAATTATTGTTAGGGCCAGGATTTTGTCTTTAAAGTAAACTCCAGTCGTTAGTCGGAAGTGACACACGCACACTTTTTTCCGTATACACACTTCTTGATCCTCATAATCAATTTCCACCAAACTTTCTTTTGACCAATAACTTTTCCTTTCAATTCTTTTTTATAGTCACTTTAACATGATTTTTTTCAGTTCTTTTCTCATTCACACTTATTGCTTTTGTCCTATTCCATTTTTTCAAACTCTCTTTTGTCAAATAACTTTTTCTACAACTGCTATGAAAAGTGACGTATTTCTCATAGCTTACTCAATTTCAAAACCAAATATTGCTCATACTGTGAGAAATATTATTTCTCACGGCACTTTGCCCACGCCACATACATTTATATGGAGAATCAAATAAAATCGATAAAGACTTAGTATGCTACTGTCATCTTTAAATACCTACTCAGTTGTCACAAAACTGTCAGTTTTTAAATTCGAAAAGGTAGTTTCAAATAACAGAGAATTTAATGAAAAGAAATGACGTTCCGTGTTTGACCATACAAAATTGTACAAATTTCACCATCAACAATAATTTTGAATAACATTATTTAACAGTTTAGAGATAAGATACTTTAGTGCTATTTTTTTTTCACTAACTATAAAAATAAATATCGAGTTACTTTACTTGCATATTTTGAATTTGTGCAGTTGTAGAAAAAGTATAGTGTGCAACATGTGGAGAAAGTACTTTTCTCACTCGTGTGTTTGCGTCACTCGCCTTTCGGCTTTTGTTTCACAATATACTATTTCCTTCTCATCCTTTTTCATACACCATTTTATTTCAGTTTAGTTCCCATCAAAATTTTTTCTTTTTGCCACGATCTATTTTCTCCAACCCTCTTTTGTCTAATAATAACTCTTCTTTCCCATTTCATTTTATATACAATGTCTTCTCAGTTTTCTCATCCACTCTTTTTGTTTCTAATCCATTCTGTTTTATCTAAGCTCTCTTTTATCCAAATACTCTATTTTCATCATTTTTTTCCTATCCCCATTTCTTGTTTCTTTTCCACTCTTTCTTGTCCAATAATAATTATTTTTCGTTCGTATTTTTTTATACTTGCTATCTTTCAATTTTTTTTTTCTTATCCATACTTCTTGTTTCTAACTCACTTCATTTTGTCCATCTTTTTTTCTTATCCACCCTTTCTTATTTATATATTTTTTCCAATAATTCTTACTATATGCCCTGATTTCGTTCCAGATTTTTCCTATCCACACATCATGCTTCTGTCTCATTCCATTTTATCCAATTTGTCTTTTGTCCAATAATTTTTGCTTCCCATCCATTTTTAAACATCATTTTTTCCAGTTTTTCTTCCCTTCCACACTTGTCTCTGTTCAATTCTATTTTCTCCATCTTCTTCTTCTTCCCATCCTACTTTTTTTACAGTTTATGTCATATCCACACTTCTTTCATCTTTCTAATTCCTTTTTTCACTTCTGTCCAATAATTCCTCCTTCTATCCTTTTTTATACACGATAACAGGATTTCTTTTCAGTTTTTTTAACTTTCACACTACTTGTTTCTGTCCCATTCCATTTTTTACAAATATTGTGTCCAATAACTCTTCCATTTTTATACACGATTTAATTTCAGTTTTTTTCCTATTTATAAATTGATTATTACACTACATCCAGTTCAGGTTTCGATCTCTTTTTTCTCCATACTTCTGGTTTGCATCACTAATATTTTGTACTCCATAATTACAATATGCCCATACCAAATGTCATTATTTTTGCGAGATGGCTGTTACCATATATTAAGCGTCGTCAGTGGCAGATACAGATACACATATTGCCAAATAATCGTAATAGTAACGATATTATTTTAGGTAGGGCAATTGGCTATGGAAACGCTGCTGAGTTTGACTTCGAAACGAGCCGGCGAATGGTTCAAAGAAGAACTTCGGGAATTGGGCGGATTAGAACATATCATGAAGACGATTCACGAATGTTGTAGACAAGTTTCCGATTACGTAGTCACGTGGACTGATACTTTATTAGATAAACTGAAAAAGGTCGATAGGTGTTTGAGGGTGTTGGAGAACGTAAGTATATCGCGCATGCGTTTAATGTCTATATAACGAATTGAAAAAATGTTTTTTTTTTCTTAGGTAACGCATAATAATGAAGAAAACCAAAATTATATCCTGAAATACAACGAAGGTGCCATATTGGATACGCTCGTTAATTTGTACAAATTATGCGACGGGGAGATTCCTTTATATCCCGTCACTGATATCACTGATAAATCCTCGACCGGTGCGATTATTAGGGAAGCTTTATTGGTTACGTTGAAAGTATTGATAAATCTAACGCATCATTTTAATAATAAATGTGAGTATTATTTTTATTTATCTACTTTTTTATTGCAACGTTTGTAAAAAATTTAATTTTTAAAACTTTTTTTCAAACCTTTTTAATCTGTACTTAATTTGAAAAATATTCTAGGAAAAAAGACATTAGTCCTGTCGGGTTAGCATTAAAGGTAGATGTAAGAGTAGTGTAATTGCCTCCACCGGTTTTTAGGCTGTGCTAATTGCACAATAACAGTTTATAACCAAAACAACCAAATATGTGACTATTTTTCGACATGTTTTCAAATTTTACTCGAAAAGTATTAAGTTTATCGTACATATGTATGGAAACAAAGTTTTAGAGCGTGAAATTTGCTATAAAATTCCGTGGTTCAAAATGTAAAAATTCCCATCCCTGCAGCCACATCGGATGAATATGTAAAAAAAAAATTGAAAAAACTGTTGTTTTTAGGACGCAAAATACCAATGCAATTGATGAATCAATGTTAATCTTTATTTGTCTTATAATACGTTATTTATTCACGAACTGAATGCAACAAACGCGTTTTCGATATCTTATTTAGTTGCTGAGTAATGTAATTGTTAATAAACATTAAGTAAAAGAAATAGACATTGTTAGAATAAACACATATGCCACAAAAAATTGTTTAAACTTACAATAATGTTTTTACACATACTAGAAGGTAACAGCTATCATATGCAATGATTCAATCAACAATTTTTTCGGTTTAACTGACTGAGGCCCGGTTTATCAATAGCAATTTATCCGTCAGTTAATGCTTAACTACCAGTTATTTTGGAAAGGTCGGTTTATCAACAACAGGATAACTTTATCCGGTAGATAAAATGTCAAATATTTATTTTTCAGTTTCAACTGGCGGATAGGTCGATATCTGGAGGTTAAGGTTTATTACATAACCTCACTTTATTCGGTAGAGTTGTGTTCTGATTTCGTTGTGGTGTTGTGTCAAATTTACTTGGTGTTCGGATTTCGAACCTTCGCGTTTAATTTTATTTTATTTCCGCCAGCGGTGAATTGACGCTTATCGACCGTGAGCCGCGATCTGCGCGCTTCCTTTCCAAATCTCGACGGGAAAACGTGGTAATTCGTGATTTGACACTGAGATATAAAATGACGGCCACGGCGTGTGAGCCGGTTTTGTAAAATTATAAATATATTTTGTATTTTTGTCCATTGATGCCGAGACATTGTATATTTAGTTGTTGAATAAATGGTAATTATGTTGTTAACCATCTTTATTCATGAAATCTACAAACAAAAGTAATAAGAATTTGAAGTAATTCGCGTTAAAGGCAATCGCTCTCCACTTGGGTTTTGAGCAAAGGAGAGCAGAGGAGAGAAATTTGCTTTTAAAAATTGCAAATAAACATAAAAATGTTATAGAAAATAAAATAACGGATGGGGAAACCTGGAAATCAGTTCTAATATTGACAGAACAGTCTCTTGTGTCATCCTAAATGTTGCATGAAAATCCTGGTCATCCCACTTTTCGAAGTTGTCCACTCTTTCCCTAACTTTATAAGGCCTTCTTTCGTACTCAAGTACTTGCACAATATCCTCGTCCTCGTCAATATCCAGAATATAATCTTTCAGAAAATTCAAATTTATCAACAACCAAAAACTCATCAAGAAAGAAAAATAAAAACACATAAACCTTTGGATAAACATTCACCATTAACCTGACAAAAATATATCGATTGATGTGACATGACATTGTTCTTATAACAACCAATGAGATTTCTCACATTCATTCGTCAGCTTTGCCAACTTTCATTATCTGTCAGTTAACAAATTAGAGAATAAAAACGAGTTGATAAACCGCTTCAAACAAACTGGAACTTTATCTGCTAGTTACTTTTATCCGACGGATTCTTAACTGATGGATAATATTGGATATTGATAAACCGGGCCTCAAACGTTAGTTTAAAAAAGTGGTTAAAATTTCACCTTGGTAACAACTAAGATATTTGTGTGCGGTTTTTTATTTTAATTGAAATCTGAAAAAATCCACTCAAGTGACTTGGAAATACCCAACTTTTGGCGTTTTGAGCGTTCAATTCGGACCATTGAATCCCAAACTTGATCAACGGTTCTCGGCATACGATCAACAAGCTAACGAAAAATAAAATACTGACATGCAGGTACGATTCAACCTCTAGCAACATATTATAATCTGTGCTCTTGTCGCATAGACTTATAAATACCAGAGACAAAATATTTCATTGATAAAATGCTTTTTAAGGCGATCTATTATTGTTTTAAAAAAAGCTATAAGTGCAAGAAAGAAAGCATAGTCCTTGTCGGGCGCGTGCTCAAAATGACAACAGTGTAATTGGGCTGTTGATTTTCATCACCAGTGGGGTACGGTTCAAAATCTACCATCAATAATTAAATATATTACGTTTTTTTATTGGATCATGATTGCAGGATGTAATAAAGCAAGGAGAGTGAGAAATGTTTTACTGTCATCCAAAATTTACAAAAACTGTATAGACAAATCGATAAACAAGTTTAAACGTGAAAAAATAACAAAATAAAAGAGTGATATGGGTATATAAATGAATAATGAATTGAAATACTTATATGTATTTATTTATCCAGTTTTAAAATAATACCTAGTACAAGGTACTCTAAACCATATACCAACATTGGTAGCCACAGCTACTTGTTTGGTGACTACTGGTGCTTAAGAAAATTGAATTCATTTCATTAGATATCAGGTTAATCATTCACATTTGGATTGAATAGTTCAAACTTCGCAACTTTTAAACGATATTAACAATATAAATATTCTTACTTTGATATAAATATGAACAAATGAAAAATATATAAAAAGCACACAAAATTTGAACATTTGATAACTTATAATGTACTAGTAGACTGTCCTGTCCGAATGTTAGACTGCCCGCTATTCGTTTGGGTGTCATATTTGATTTCAACAATAATACAAATACTATGTGGTTTTCACAATGAGTCTTACATTTTTCAGATAATGTATTTTGTATACTAATTTGGTAGTGGTTTATTCAATTAACACCAAGAGACACCAAAACCCTTCTTCTACACCTCTGATATTTACAAACACTCATACCACGCCACGCCATGCCACTAAAAAGATAACCTCACCTACCTATGAAAAGTTAAATTAGGGTTTAAATGTTCCACTTTCTTACAGACAACACAAGAATTTACCATAGTTGGCCAAACAAAGTAAAATTTCCACAATAAGTACTAAAAAAACACCTTATAATAGTAAAGTGAGCACTAAAAGAGCTTTATCACTTCGGCAACATAGCAAAGCTACGCGTATACTATTAGTCATTCAATAAAGTACTAAAACATATGGGGTGTTGCCAAAGCGCTGTTTTGTACTTATTGTTCGTTTTTAATTTAGGAATATTTGCAAAGTTCATTGATTATTTAGTAATGTAAGGATCAATTAATTCAAAATTGAATGGTCTATGGAAGTTTTTATTCAATATATGCATTATAAAAGCAGTGTTCTCCAGTTCTTTAAATATACCTAAATTATTTCGAAATACTTTCTCGAAATTATGGAGATCTGTCAACGACGCAATCTGGAGGGAGAGAGATAAAATTGAAAGATAGAATGATGATTGATCGCCTCAAAATGTAAACAATGTGGTCTCCTTTATATCATAAGTCTATGTCTTGTCGCTATACTGAGCCATGCCCTCCCATCGGAATCACAACGCCGAGAGCCTTTTCCGCGCACATTCTCTCTTCTATTTGATTTAATTGTTGATAAGTTATTAAAGATAAGTGTGTTGAGAAATATCTGGGAAGTATGCAGAAGGACCTGAATGACAGTATTTTTTTTTCGTTTCTAGAATCGTTGATCAAGTTTGGGATTCAATAACTAGGGATTAAATGGTCCGAATTGAACGTTTAAAGCGCCAAAAGTTGTGTTTTTTCAAGTCCTTTAAGTAGGTTTTTCCAGATTTCAATTAAAATAAAAAACCCCACAGATATCTTAATTGTTACTAAGGTAAAATTTTAACCACTCTTTTAAATTAACGTCTGAGTCAGTTAAACCAAAAAAATTGTTGAATGAATTATTGCATATGATAGTTGTAACCTTCTACTATGTGTAAAAACATTATTGTAAGTTTAAACAATTTTTTGTGGCATTTGTCTTTATTCTAAGAATGTCTATTTCTTTTACTTAATGTTTATTAACAATTAGATTACTCAGCAACTAAATAAAATATCGAAAACGCGTTTGTTGCATTCAGTTCGTGAATAAATAACGTATTATAAGACAAATAAAGATTAACATTGATTCATAAATTGCATTGGTATTTTGCGTCCTAAAAACAACAGTTTTTTAAATTTTTTTTACTTATTCATCCGATGTGGCTGCAGGGATGGGAATTTTTACATTTTGAACCACGGAATTTTATAGCAAATTTCACGCTCTAAAACTTTGTTTCCATACATATGTACGATAAACTTGATACTTTTCGAGTAAAATTTGAAAACATGTCGAAAAATAGTCACATTTTTGGTTGTTTTGGTTATAAACTGTTATTGTGCAATTAGCACAGCCTAAAAACCGGTGGGGGCAACCGATTATCATTAACCATGATATTTTTAAGGGATTCCATCAAAAAAATCGTCTACTGCTATCACATCCATGTTTTGAAAGTAACCCGACTGGACCAACATGTATTATTTCCGAAAATGTACACCAGCTTAATTTTCAAATGAAGTATCCTGCATATTTTACATAATTTTCCCTTACATTCTCTCCCCACCTTTCACAGGTCTGTTTCTCTTACATCAGAAGTTGTTTATCCTCACAATTCTCTCTTACAGCATTTCTCCATTTTGTTCTTGGTCTACCTCGCCAATCTTTTTTCCTCTCGAGTTTTTCCATTCTACATTTTTGACTATAGTCAAATTTATTGCTAAAATCCCTCAAAAATATGCTAAATGCGTCGCGTGCAATGTTATTGACGTTTTTAAGGAGAAAAATGGGGGGTGCTTC
>CAJUYH010006874.1:19044-33965 GCA_910591685.1 Galerucella tenella
TGCATAGAATTTCAATATAGCATCGGTGGTTCAGTGGTTAGAATGCTTGCATTGTACGCGGGCGGCCCGGGTTCAAATCCGGGTAGGAGCATATTTATTATTATGAATCGCTGCTTCGTAAACGAGAGAGAGACTAAGGAGGCACAAGCACGCAAAAGCAAGGCACATAACGAAGAAATGTAACATAACGTTTCGTAACGTAACGCGTAACGGTCAGATCTTTTGCGTCGCGACCCCTGGTCGCTCAAACATAACCTGGCATAAAGAACTAAAGTTCCAAAAACTGGAATGAAATCGTGTATAAAAAGGGAAGAATTATTGGACACAATATTTGTAAAACATGGAATGGGATCGTGTATAAAAAAGGATGGAAGGAGGAATTATTGGACAGAAGTGAAAAAAGGAATTAGAAAGATGAAAGAAGTGTGGATATGACAAAAACTATAAAAAAAGTAGGATGGGAAGAAGATGGAGAAAATAGAATTGAACAGAGACAAGTGTGGAAGGGAAGAAAAACTGGAAAAAATCATGTTTAAAAATGGATGGGAAGCAAAAATTATTGGACAAAAGACAAATTGGATAAAATGGAATGAGACAGAAGCATGATGTGTGGATAGGAAAAATATGGAACGAAATCGGGATAAATAGTAAGAATTATTGGAAATAATATATACTTAAATAAGAAAGGGTGGATAAGAAAAAAACATGGACAAAATGAAGTGAGTTAGAAAAAAGAAGTATGGATAAGAAGAAAAAAATTGAAAGATAGCAAGTATAAAAAAAGGTAGAACGTGTCGCGGGACACACGGTAGGAACTTTAGTTCCTTTTAAGCAAAAATTATGTGATACATCTGACGTTATAGATAAACGATTTGCATATTCTTTGGTGGTCGAGTAGTAAGCATACCAGACTCTCACGCAGTAGACCCGGGTTAAATTCCCCCTGAGGAAGTTTTTTTTTATTGTTAATTTTATTTTTAAATAATTCATGAGGGAGTCCGACTGGCAACATCTACTAATAACAGCATCGTATATTTAAAAAATGAAACCATAGCATTATACAAATTGGACATTCAAGAACTGTACGTTTACCACAAAATTAGTGGAAACATAACATTGAATTGTAAAATGTTTAATTTGAAGTTATATTACAATTTATAGAAATTTTTATTTTCTAGATTTTTTCTTAAGTGGGTCGTAGAAAAAATATGCTGTTCGACTCGTGTGGATTGTCCATATCGCACTTGAACGATTGAGCACTCCGCCTACGGCGTCGTGCTCAAACTTCGTCCTCGAGCGATATGGCCATCATATCCACACTAGTTGCACAAACTACAATTTCTTTCAAAATATTCCCTTTTACATTTAAAAACAACCTGCCAAATGACAAATCAATTTATCCATCCAATTTAAAGTTATCGAATTTAAAACATTCAAGTTTTCAAAATTTCAACACCCTGTATTTCGAAAAGTAAATGTGCTAGACCCCTTAATCGAGCAAAAAAAATTATGGAAATAATAGTAAAAATTTATCCCAACAAATTCAAGTAGATCACCAGCACTGCGAATACCAGCTTTTCGAACCTGGGCGGCCCAGGTTCGAATCCGGGCAGGAGCATATTTATTATTATGAATCGCTGCTTCGTAAACGAGAGAGAGACTAAGGAGGCACAAGCACGCAAAAGCAAGGCACATAACGAAGCAATGTAACATAACGCAGCGTAACGGTCAGATCTTTTGCGTCGCGACCCCTGGTCGCTCAAACATAACCTGGCGTAAAGAACTAAAGTTCCAAAAATTCCTCGCGGGGAATCGAACCCGGGTTTACCGCGTGAGAGTGTGGTGTGCTTACTACTCAACCACCAAAGAATATGTAAATTGTTTATCTATAACGTCAGATGTATTACATAACTTTTGCTTAAAAGGAACTAAAGTTCCTACCGTGTGTTCAGCGACACGATTATTTTAGATCATTAGATTAATCGACTATTTAAAAAAATATATATCGATTAATCAATCACCCGATTAAATTAATTGATCACCCGATTAATCGATTATTTTTCGATAGATCGATTATTTTGCCCACCCCTAATGTACAGCACTGGATCAAAAATTGAAAAACGTTCTTTCTACACCCGCATAAATATTATCAATCTTTTCTACACCCATATGTATATTATCCATTTCCTGCACAGTTTAAAGAATGGAAATGTAGGCCTTATCGGTTAACTGAACGTATATTATATGATTTCATATACATCCTGGAACGTACTTATATGAAATCCACCAATCAGTATTCGCGTTTAGTACTCGTCACTCATCTTTTTTTCAATTTAAAGAAACGACAAAATAACTTGTCAAAAAAGTCTCTCTCAGAAGCACTGGATTAATAATATTTATTTACAAAAATGAACAAATAAAATAGTCCGTATAAATTGATAACAAATACTAAAAATAGAATAGAATGGGTAATTGAGGAGCTACCGATGGACATGTCCTTATAATAGATCTCGGTGGTTGAGTGGTAAACATGTCAGACTCTTACGCGGTGGACCTAGGTTCGATTCCCCATGAAACAACTTTTTTTTTATTAATGATTTTATTTTTAAATAATTATTCTGCTTGATATTGATAACAACAACAGGTAGACGCTTGAAATATTTCGTATTTTGCATATTTATTGTAGATAAAGGTACGATACCTACCCTTCGTGCGGGAGTCCGACTGGCAACATCTACTTATAACAGCTTCGCATATTTAAAAAGGGAAACCGTAACATTGTACAAATTGTACATTTAAGAACTGTACGTTTATCACAAAAAAATTAGTGAAGACATAAAATTGAATTGGTACGATTATAAATAAAATTGTTGAACATTTTAAATTTCAAGTTATATTTATTTTACAGTATATTCAAATGTTTATTTTCTAGATTTTTTCTTGAAGGGATCGTAGAAAAAATATAATGTTCGAATCGTGTGGATTGTCCATATCCACACTAGTTGTACAAACTACTATTCTGCACAGTTTACAAAATGGAAATGTAGGCCATCAGTTAGCTAAACGGATATAATTTCATATACATCCTAGAACGTATATCAAATCCACCACTCAGCATTCGAGTTGAGTATCCGTCATTCATCTTTTCTCAATTTAAAAGAAACGTCAAAATAACTTGTCAAAGTTTCTCATAGAAGCGCACTGGATCAAGAATATTCATTTACAAAGATAAACTTGAAAGAAATAATCCGTACAAATTACCAACAAATAATACTTAAAACAGAATAAAATGGGTATTTGAGGAGACCTCAGATTTTATAAAATTATGTAATAGGTACATCTGACGTTATAGATAAACAATTTTCATATCTCTCAGTGGTTGAGTAGTAAGCAATCCAGACTCTCAGGCCGTAGACCCGGGTTCGATTCCCGTGAAAAAGTTTTTTTTTAATTGTTACTTTTATTTCAAAAATTAATTATTCTGCTTGATAATAATAACAACAACAGGTAGACGTTTGAAATATTTAGCAGAATATTCATTATTATAGATAGTGGTACGGAACCTTTCATGAGGGAGTCCGACTGGCAACATCTACTTAGAACAGCATCGTATATTTAAAAAATGAAACCGTAGCATTATACAAATTTCAAGAACTGTACGTTTACCACAAAATTAGTGGAAACATAAAATTGAATTGTAAAATTTTTAATTTGAAGTTAGGTATATTACAGTTTATAGAAATTTTTATTTTCTAGATTTTTTCTTAAGTGGATCGTAGAAAAAATATGCTGCTCGACTCGTGTGGATTGTCTATATCGCACATGAACGACTTCGTCCTCGTGCGACATGGCCATCATATCCACACTAGTTGCACAAACTACAATTTCTTTCAAAATATGCCCTTTTACATTTAAAAACAACCTGCCAAATGACAAATCAATTTATCCATCCATTTTAAAGTTATCGAATTAAAACATTCAAGCTTTCAAAATTTCAACACCCTGTATTTCGAAAAGTAAATGTGCTAGACCCCTTAATCGCGCAAAACAAATTATGGAAATAATAGTAAAAATTTATCCGAACAAATTCAAGTAGATCACTAGCACTGCGAATACCAGCTTTGCATAGAATTTCAATATAGCATCGGTGGTTCAGTGGTTAGAATGCTCGCTTTGGACGCGGGCGGCCCGGGTTCAAATCCGGGTAGGAGCATATTTATTATTATGAATCGCTGCTTCGTAAACGAGAGAGAGAGACTAAGGAGGCACAAGCACACAAAAGCAAGGCACATAACGAAGAAATGTAACATAACGCTTCGTAACGTAACGCGTAACGGTCAGATCTTTTGCGTCGCGACCCCTGGTCGCTCAAACATAACTTGGCATAAAGAACTAAAGTTCCAAAAATACGAACGAAAAATAATTATTATTGGACAAGAAAGAGTGGAAAAGAAACAAGAAATGGGGATAGGAAAAAAATGATGAAAATAGAGTATTTGGATAAAAGAGAGCTTAGATAAAACAGAACGGATTAGAAACAAAAAGAGTGGATGAGAAAACTGAGAAGACATTGTATATAAAATGAAATGGGAAAGAAGAGTTATTATTAGACAAAAGAGGGTTGGAGAACATAGATCGTGGCAAAAAGAAAAAGTTTTGATGGGAACAAAACTGAAATAAAATGGTGTATAAAAAAAGGATGAGAAGGAAAAGTTATTTGACAAAAAAGAGTTGGGAAAAATGGAATAGGACAAAAACGAGAAGTGTGAATCAGAAAAGAGCTGGAAAAATCATGTTTAATTTTTCGATTGTTCAACAAAAGCTCTTTCAAACAACATCAAGTTTATTAAAATCGGTCAAGCAGAATTACAGGTGTTTTTTCGTAACAAGGTTCCCACTTTCCCCCACCCCTTATTTGAAGAGATAGACTTGAACTTGTTGTATTAAAAATATGCAGAATTTGTCGAGGAATCCGATTATAATATCTAATGTGCTCCTTAATTGAGGAAATTTTGAAAACTTTTGCATTTTGAGATTTCAACTGTCAAATACGCCTTCTAGCGGTGAACCTACAATTCTGAAAATAATTTCCAGGCATTTCTCGAGGCCACTTTTATCGTAAAATTTTTTTTCCCGAACCTGTGCTATCCACTCCTGAGATATGGCCGTTCTTAGTTGGCCACCCGGTATATCAAAACTAAAAAAGTGACGTTTTATCACATAGTTGGAAAGGTCATATTGAAAGGAAGAGAAATAATGTAATCGTTGTCGAAACAAAAGATGTAGAAAGTGAGAAATTGGAGAATGCATGTATAAAATAAGATAAAAAAAGAATAGGAAGTTCGACAGAGACCGGATATACATAACGGAAACAGAATGGAACAAAGTAAAACTGGAAATAACTATATATAATGAAAAAATAGCAGATTGGAATGGCTATACCGCAAGGATGGATCAAAGTGAAGAAAAGTACAAAAACAAACAAAAATAACCACCGAAATGATTTAAAAACAAATAATAGTTATAACAGTTATTATCAATATTATTGAAGCATAAACATACCGTTATCGATTCTAGATTTAAGTGCATCGCGTGACCTTGACTTTGGATTTCGGCACACAATTCTCTAACTTTTTGTTTGTTTTTTTCTAGTTGCGCCGAACTTAATCCGCATTCGTCCAAGGCCTGTTGATAGCTAACGTCGGATTCTAAGAGATTCAACATCAATTCCAGACAATCCCTATCCAGATCCATGTTAAGTCTATCTTGACTAAGGACGAACATTACTGTAGCCGTACACAAACCCAAACTCTGAAAAACGGAAAAAAATTGGAACGTTAAGATACCTTATAATTTTTGATCCTACATACAAAGGCCATAGCCGATAAACACTGTTTATTTGGGCCACTGATTTGAAAACTGGCTCTGAGGTGTTGTTTGGCCTAGTTTGGAACGTCTTCTCCTAAATTTGACGCTCCTAAGATGCATTGGGGGCGTTGAAAACGGATATAAAACCATGTTTCGGCACTTTTTTCACTTTTTAGCCTCTATCTCAGTCGCTAATCAATTTTTTTATGCATTTTTAAGTTTTACTCATGAGAAAAGTTCTCAACAAAAACGTTTTTTTTTTTTAGATTTTTTGGAACTTTATAGCTCACTAGAACGCATTTTTTAATGAAAATGCTAACTTTTTTATCAATATTTTATAAAACATGTAAAGTTCAGCACGAGCGCTTTATTTCATACATTCAGCTGATGACTCAGATTAATAATAAGATTATATTGATAAGTGTTTAGATTGGTATTAGATATATAGATATATTATATTACACACCTTACACACCGAGGTGGCAAGAGTTTCATTACTGTCGAGAGATTAATTAGTTAACCGAGGAACGAAGCGTCGAGGTTAGCTATTATTTCGAGACAGGAATGAAGCTTCCTACCGAGGTTTGTATACTATTTTATTTACAACCATCATATCCCGATCAAAATTAATAAATCTTTGTTTCGTTCTGAACACACCTAAAATATTACATTTGACCTGTCACCAATATAAATAAATGTCAGATGTCTAATGGATATTAAGTTCGCGAATAATAAATTAAGAAAAATGTCATCCGATGGAGAATTGATGGATTGTACCCCTCCAGAAATAGGTATTATAATATTTATCAATGTGTTATATTTTTAAATATAAAAAATATTCATCTAAAATAGATAATATTGAGTAACGATCACATTATTTTAGAGGGCGGGTAGTCAGGGAGGGAAGTAAAGGTGTGTAATATGACACTTTCCAATTTTCAATGACGTTAGTAATGACAGCATTACATATATGGTTCTGAATAAAATTGTTTTCTTCCTTGCTGATTATTTGATGAATTCAAATAAGGACCAACTCTATTGTATTGCTTGGATGCTTAGTCGATCTCTTTATGCCGGCACGGGCCATAAAATGAACTTTATGCCCGCACGGGGCACATTAGATATTTGGTAACTAAGCAATAAAAACACAATAATGAACTAGTATGAAATGAAATATTTGAAATAAATATCCAAGTCAGTAATGCCACTTCCTGTCCCAAAGTTATTGTGGTCGGACTCCTGACATGACAGCAGAAATTTACTCGCATGAAAGATATTTCATGGAAAATCGACAGGAATGTGGCGATAATATATAATGCTGGGCAATATAACAGGGGAAATCAGTGATAATTTGCTTTGTGTAATGTAGCTTTTTAAAATTTCTAATGCAGATTCTTTTGTATTTTTTTCCTGAGAAATCAAATAGAATATGTTAATTGATAATTTAACGAACATTTTCATTAAAAAAAGGTGTTTTAATTAGCTATAAAGTTTGAAAAAAATAAAAAAAAGATTAGTATTTGTTGGGAAATTCTCTCATGAGTACCTAAGCTAAAAAAATAACATAAAAAAATATTGATTAGTGATTTAGATAAACGCTAAAAAGCGAGAAAGGTGACGAAACATGTTTTTTTGCATTTCCAACGCCCCTGATGCATCTTAGAAGCTGAAAATTTAGGAAGAGACGTTCCAAACTGGTCCAAACAAGACCACAGAGACAGCTTTAAAAAATGGCTAGGTTCCCAATTCGACATTGTTAATCGGCTATGACATTTCAAAATACCATATATATACAGATTGTTTGAATAAAATCATTGATGTATTTTCGGTCGTTGAAGCTAGAAAAAAATTATACAACACCAAAACTTGCTAGCTGTAAAAACTTACTTGATTCTTCGGAGCGTCGTGTAGCGCTTTGAAAAACTTGGCGACGGTTCCGTGAGCTCTGACGTGCATCCTAAAAGCCGGCGCCATACATTTGGAAGCTAAAGTTATCGCCGAAAGGCACCTCGTACTTATTGGATTGTTATCTTGTAGTGTATCTAAAATGTATTCGACGTCGTCGTTGAATTCTTGAAATTCGCCAATTTCCTGCATTTGATGGGCCTTTTTCACGTTCCTCACAACCGTGTAAAACTAAAGAAATGAAAATAAAATCAACAAAAATATTTTCTAATTGCACGATACCTAATGTTTTTAAGAGAAATTGGGCGATTTGGTGTTTTTCAGAGTGAAATTGACTGTTTGTTTTTTTTTCAACGAAACTGAGCGATATTGTGCGTTTTTAGTGAAATTGAGTGTTTTTGTGTTTTATAAAATGTTTCAGTGTGTTATGGGAAATTGTGTGTATTATAAAATAGCTTCGCATTGTGTATTTTTGGTCGTTTTTGTGTGGTTTTTGATAATTTTTGAATGTTGTTTAGTGTTTTTACGTTTTATTAATAGCCCAGTCATATTAGGTAAAAAGATAATAAGCTGAAAATTGGTATAAACCTTTGTTTTGTCGTTCTAAATATTGTCTCGAATGTCACCATTGCTATCGTGTCCGCGTCTTAAGACATTCAAGGTCAAAGATCATCAAAATCGTTTTTTGCGAATATCTCGGTTCCTACTGCTCAAATGAGATTTGTATTTATTACAAAAGTTGTAGAGTATAAAATTCTCTATAGCTTTTGATGAAATTTTTTTCCATACAACCAACCATTTTTTAGGTAGATCGCGAAGAGTTCGCAGCGTATAGTCATATATGGGTTATGTAAGTTCAAGCGTGAGTAACGGTCATCAGTACGTTGTATAAAGTCAATTACTTACTAATAAATTATAATTAAAATATCGGATGACACGGCGGTGATATCCTGGGGAAAAAACTTACCAACAACAATAAACCGATTACAAATACATGTAAATGATATAGTAACTTGGACAAATAAATGGAGACTAACAATAAATCCTTCTAAATCAAAATTAATAATATTCAACCACAAAATACATGATAACTCTCAGACAATAAAGATAAACAACCATTTAATTCAACCCTCCCAATATGTGAAGTATTTGGGAATTGAAATAGACAACAAATTAAATTACAATCATCACACGTTAGGTAGGTAGGTTAGGTAGGAAAATGATAACCAGAGCAAAACACTTCAGAAATTTGACATACAAGAATGAAGGAATTAGTATTGAAACCGCTGCCAACATATATAAAACAATTTGTAGACCCATGATGGAATATAGTTCTACAATACTATATAATAATTGTAAAAATCCGCCTAGAAACCATATGAAAGTAGGGGAGACAACCAGTCTTCGAAAAATCTCTAAAATGAGACATCCTGATAACCCACTGCATAATCCATCAAACAGACTCCTTTATAGTAAGACGGGAATAGAACCAATAAATGAGAGATTCAAAAAATTGTTCAGGTCCTTCTCTCTTGAAGAAAAGAACATTGAATTAATTCAACCTCACATTCTAGAGATGCCTGAAAATGGTCATCGTAGAAAACATCCACAAAAAACTCTGTTTGAAGAAATTATCTACATATCACGGCAATAATATGTCACTTAATATCTTGGTTTTTATTATGAAATTTATATATATATATGTTAGCGGTATTCTAAAGAGTACCCGTCAGCAATTGTCACGTCACTTCTCTATCATCAGCAAAGCAAATGGTAGTGGACGAGCGGGGTGAGCGCGGGATATACAGCGCGCATATACTGCACCGTATGCATGAATCAGTTAAGAAAGATACGTTACACAAAATATACTGTACGCTCTTGAATAAATAGTTGTTTGGGTAGTTTGTGAGTTTTATTGGGGATGAAACCCTACAATTGTTAACATATATATATTTTTTTTAACTTATACTTATAGAAGATATATAATGGATCTTGTTTGATGATATTGCATAATGATTTTAGTTTTTTTTTTAATATAATAATTTGTATTGTATCTAATCTTAGGAAAATCAAGGTATTACTTTATTTTGTAAATTGGCTGAAAGACCTCGGTCGATGGCCTGTTGCTGCTTTAGTGTCAATAAAGTATACTTCTCTCTCTAAAATATCATTAAAATATTTGCTGCTTGACATTACCTATCAAGATAAAATTATTTGAATAAAAAATGTCATTAGTTTAAAATTCGCGCTCAACCAAAAATGACTGATGATTTAATATTCATAATATATCGAAAACTGACAGTGTACTGTACTAAAAAAGGTGCATCCTTTTTTATCGGATAAAAACTCCTCTTCCTCAATATCTAGTAAGCGGACGTCACTTTTACACAATGACAATGAGTCGCAAGTTTGGTTACTTATAATTTCAATATTCTGTCGTTAATTTATCTTGCCAAAAAACACTCGAGCTTTTCTTTTATCAGATACATTTCTCTTTAACTCAAAGTTTTGCCAATCACTAAATTTGCTCGAAAAACTTACATTAGATAAAATCGCTCCACCTTCGGTGTCGTGATTTTATCATGTCAGTTTTTCTCGTAAAATTAGTGATTGGCAAAACTGTTTCGTTGCAAAGAGAAATTTATCCCTCTTGTTTTTACTGTTGAAAAAAAAAAACGGTAAATACCGGTAAATCGGTAATTTTTTAAATAATTTTCCGAATTACCGGTAAAAAAAATGCAATCCCCAAATCCAATTTTTCAGCGAAGTGATTGGATAATTAGGAGCGAAGAAAATTCGGAAAAATTGGAAAATTCGTCATGCAAAATGCATATTTTTATTATCTACAATTCGTCTTCTGACACCTTCACAATTACTTAATAGGCTTCCGTGTTATCAACAAAAAACTAAGAAAAATGACTTTTTTTTCGTTTTAAATGTTTATAACAACTTCGTTCAGATTCTTACTACGTAATGTCTTCTACAGTCCGTTTTCTACAAGGATTTTTGTCAAAATCTCACTATTTTGAAGCTCCAATGATTGGCATACATCGTTTACCGCTTTGGGCGAGTTCAAATTTTCAGGGAATTATTCTCAACAAAATTTTGAGTAGGAAGCGAAGATAAAAAAAACACTACGCTTTTGCTAATTTTACTTACTTTTTTATCACTCGAAGAGCATTTGTCACTGTCGGCTAGTTGCCCGTCGGCGGCCCCCGTTACTTTTTCCACATTTTCTTCGTCGTCTTTGAAGCCGAACGTATCGATTTCGACGCCGTCGACTTTTTCTTCCGCCGTCGAAGTTCCTTCCTCTTTGTCTTTGGATGGTTCTTTGTTGTCATCAGTCCATTTGTGTTTGTAAAGCGCTCGGCGTTTTTTCGTCACACCTTCACCGACGACAAGTGTACGGCTTTTGAATATGCTACCCTTTTTCTTGGAAATTACCAATTTTACGGGTGGTGTGGGATCGGATGGTTTCTCCAAAATTTTGTCGAGTATTTCGGATTTGTGTTCTTCTACGGGATTCACCTAAGAATAAAGAAACAGTATAATATAAACTCGATTGGAATGGTATCAGTACAAATAGCAGGGGTGCGATTTTCGAAACCATTCGGGAGTAAATCGTATACGAAAAATGGCCATTTTCGTATGAAATTTAAATAACCTAATCTTCGACATGCTCAAACGGTAATCGTATACGAACACCTTCGTATGGCTTGTTTCGAGTGGGTTTATTCAATTCGAATGAATGTTTTCGTGTACGAAAAGTGTAAATTTACATAACCTAAGTAGATTGAGAATATTTGTGTTTGGTATGTCATTAATTTCAATAATAAATGATATATTCAGTTATAATATGGCGGGTTTTGATGATTTAATTCATTTAAACTTCATTAACGCTAAACAAGAAGCGGAAGAGTTAGTGGATAGACCTACCAGGATCTTTAACCCATTCATTGATCCTTTTGAGGATTATTCAGAAATATTGTCACATTTTTTATTAAGAGCAGCTCTGGAACTTGAATCTCCCATTTTTTAACAACAAACAATAATAAAGGAAAAATGCTAAATAAATAATATCAATGGTATATTCTTTGCATAGAACTAATAGAACTGCATAGATAAGGTATATCCTTTGCTTCTCAAATGTCACAAGTGACAAGACCATACGATTATGCGGTGTTGTCGGCTGTTAAATTCTTCGTGTACGAACGTTTATTCGAACGGTGTTGAAAAATACACATTTAGCACCGAATACGAAAAGATTCATGAGAAAATAATCGTACACGCATAATATTCGTGTGAATTCGAAAATCACACCCCAGGGCTAACTATTAGGATGTATAACCAGGAATGTCCATTATTTAAATCAGTTTAATGATAGATGGAAAGTAGGAATTGATGTGAACATATAGAGTTTAGTTGCTTTTAAGAATAGAAGAGTTCTTATGCAGGGTAGAGTGCTGCTGTTTGGAGAAGAACTAGATATATCCAAGGAAGTTAAATATCTGGGAGTGATCCTTGATTCCATAATTTTTTTCTTTTTTTTTTCATTAAATCGGTAATACTAGAGATTTAAAGTTTTTGGAACTTTAGATCTTTACGTCAGGTTATGTTTGAGCGACCGGGGGTCGCGACGCAAAAAATCTGACCGTTACGGTACGTTATGTTATGTTGCTTCGTTATGTGCCTTGCTTGCGTGCGTGTGCTCTCTCCTGAGTCTCTCTCTCTCTCTTTTACGAAGCAGCGATTCATATGCCTGGCAACCCCGGACACGGCAGCCAACTTTTGGACTGTAACTTCCCCCTTTATATGATTAGTTATTCCGTTTACACTTTTGATATTTAGATTTTGTTCAGTGGCTGCAATTGTTACTACAAAGGCCAACATTGCAAACTTATCGTAAATTCTTCTCCTTCTTCTTTGTATTTAGTCTAATCATTTCGTTCTAGGCCCACCCCTTTGTTTTTTGATCGGTTTTCCAATCTCCATTATTTTCTCAATTAACCTATTTGATTCCATTCTTACCATATGACCATACCAGCTAAGTTGTCTCTTTTTTATTTTACCAGTTCTCTGTATCTGTAAGAATTTGAACGGTGGGTGACCCCCACGGCACTTTGGCCACAATTGGCCCATTGTGCATCCTTCCGAGGTTCAGACTTCCTTCTGGCTCGTCATCCAGCCTACTTGTTTGAAGTAGGCGATAACGTCGCCGGAAGTAAGCTCCCTCATGTTGGCTTGTGTTAGCCTGTACTCGCCGAATACGGAAGACCAGTTACCAGTTATCAGTTCCTGTTTAGTTGTCTCTCTGATGAGGTCATTTCTAATCCTATCCCATTTAGTTTTTCCTGCAATTCTTCTTAGATGTTTCATTTCTATGGCGTTTATTCTAGTTTCGTCCTTTTTTCTCACAGTCCAATTTTCACTTGCATATAGTATTGTAGGAACTGTTATCTTATTATGAATTTTCATTTTCACTTCTAAGTCTATATCTTTATGTCCAAGAATTGTTTTATTTGGGGAGTAGTTAGTAACTGAAGGCCCCTAACACCCCCAAAAAACGGTTTCCCGCCATTATATCCCGAAATATGCTATTTGGACAATTTTTGTTAAGGTAAAAAGTGAAGGTCGTTAAATTATATACAAAAATGGTTCTTACCATTTTTTTCGAGAATTCAATAGTTTTCGAGATAATCGCATCCAAACGTCCCCTCGCTTACGCGGCTGCACTACCTCTAGAAATGCTACCGTCTATAAAATTAACTTGTAAGCCGGCGGACAAATTCTTCCAGAACTCGGTCAAAAATTAATATTTTTCGATGATTTAAAGTTCATTGTAATGGGAATATCCGTAGGTATCAATATGTGGACTCGCTAAAGCGTCGTTCGGCCATATGCAATAGCGTGCGGAAAAGTATCACTTTCCGCACTAGTTAGGTAAACTACTATTTGTTCTCCGCTGTTAATTTTTTGAGAATTAATACCCACACTGAATTAAAGCTTATATTCTGACCTTTCCATCCATATAACTTGTTCCCCATATTTGAGCGCCGTTCTCTTGAAGATGATTTTTTGTCAGTGCAGGCTGCTGTTCATATTTAAAAGCAGGTTTGAAATACTCTATCTGTGGTTCGTGTCAGTTGACACAGTGTTTAAATTATGAGAAAAATGAAGGTATATTTCCGGAAGAATTAGAGGTGGAAGGAGAACCACAAGGGCTTGAAGGGGAGGTGGAAGAAACATGGGTGGAAAGAGAAACACAAGGGTTGGAAGTTTGAAGTACCTGTCAAGACATACAAATCAAGCAAAAAAAAATTATTGGACAAATATATTGATAGGTTTGCCTATTTTAAAGTCTTCAGTTAATGGACTAAGTATATTTTTGTTGATTTATTTGCTCTGTTAGTTATTTCTGCATCTATTTTTCTATCTTCTGTTACTATACATCCCAAATATTCAAATGTTGTTACTCTTTCTAGCGTCTGGTTTTTGCATTTAATCTCTTTATTTTTTGATTAACTAGTTGTTTTTCATTTATTATCACTTTAGTGAAATTTAGGATCAGATTTTCCACATTATTGAATAAATTTTTTTCAAAAATTTTGTGTTCAAGCCAATATATAAAGATAGAAATTCAGTAGAACAGTTAAACAAATTTGGATCGATAATGAAATATTGAAAAGGGTCACACTTTACAGCAAGCATTTTTTCGTTTTCGTTTATAGAACTTTTAAGCTCGGTAATGCACGAAATTAATATAAAAAATAACAGTGAATTCAATTTCGATGAAAAAAAAAAGATTTTTACCTTATAATTGGGATCTGGTAGAATCTGTTTAACCTCTAATTCGGGAGCGGTACTATTAGAATCCGAATCCGTGCTCCAATCTTCCTCAATCGCGTATTTACTTTGACGTTCCGGTTCCGGTTCGGGCTCCAATTCCAAATCCGGTTCTGGTTCCGGCTCCAGCTCTTGCTCCGGTTCAATTTCAAGCGGTGCATTTTCCGGCACATCTTCTACCATTTCAACATCTTCTTGTTCGTCGACTTCTTCTTCGTTACCTTCCTCTTCCTGCTCGTCCTCTTCTCCGTCTTCTCCGACAACGGGGTGAGAGACGTTTTCTACGAGTTTCGCAGCTACGGGAG
>CAJUYH010006875.1:0-16897 GCA_910591685.1 Galerucella tenella
AATCCTTGTATTGCCGTAATGAGTTTACATTAGCCGATTCCGACTTTGATATTTCATCGGTTCCTTCAACGTCTGTATCTCTCCGAACTGCTTCTGGTTTAGCATCAGGATCGAAACAAGGTTTTGTGCAGTGTAATTGCAAACGCTATTGCGTTAACAAAAACTGCACGTGTAGAGCCAAGAAAATACTATGTAGGAGCAAGTGTCATGACAATATTTTGTGTAAAAACAAGTAGATGTTTTAAGTATGCCTTTAAGTCACCAGAATTATACGTAGTAAATGTTTTTTATTTTGTGTTTGGACGTTTTCTGTCTCTTTAAGAATCAATGTTATTTTTAAAATTTGTATGCCATGCTCTTATAGAAAATAAAATTATTTTTCCTTATTACAATCATCTTTCGACGTTTTGTTTGTGTGCTCGACGCGTTCTGGCAGCGTGACGAATAACAAAATTCTTTCAGACTAACTTGGGAAAGTCAATACACATTCTGGCAATTGCAAAGGCTCCAGAACGCGTTCTGGTCTACACTAAACGACCGGAAAACGATATTTCTGACATTGGCAATATACTAGTGGCCAGAACGCGTTTTGGGCGTATTTTTCGACCATTGGCCGATATCAGTGTTTGATCCTAACATATACATCTTGATTCTATCGCAAATATCTTCATAGCCTGATGGTTTACGGCTCTCATGACTAAGTGAAGGGAGGAATTTTAGTCGTAGGTTCGAATCCCTTGGAAGTGGGCGAGGGTGCTGCCACATAGAGAGTCCCGTCAATAATAAAATTTCTAATTTAATGAGAACCAGAATGAAAACTGTAACGCCGTTAGTGGTAGTTGCAGATTCTTCCACATAATTATATCAGCGCTGACATCCTAACCTGACAACTGCAGACGAACGTTTTATGACGTGTATCGTGAGTTTGTCGAGTTTTTGTTTTGCCTATTTGTGTTTGTGTTGAGAATTCGTAGTTGGTTTTTATTGTTTATAGTGGGACTTTCACTTTAAGATGTCGATTATTGTGAAAGACTGTAATGTGAGGTGCACTTGCTTACGGCCTTAGGGTCGTATTTACAACCTTCTATGGTAACAATGTTGGTAAATTACAAAAAAATGCCGATTGTGCAAAGAGTTTTGTTCTTTGCATTAACGTAGAAAAATAAAATAATATGTATGTAATTAGCTTTAAGTTGAATATAGATTACTTATACTTATAAAACTTATGTTAAAGTCGGCTCTGGTTTTTTTTTCATAATATACTTTTATTGTTATTATTTGTAAATATATCAGATAACTATTTAAATTTGAATGACAAATCATCAATAAAAGTGTCACAAGTGGTAGAAGCGTTATCAAGACTACATAATAATAATATGTTGTTCATTTATTTTGGTGACAATGAATTTGTCCGATTCATGTAGAAAGGAAAAATCCTGTTCATATACGAACGTGAATTATCTAATTCAAAAACTGACAGAAAAACTAGTGTGAAAAGAATGCACGAAATTACATTAACCAGATTTTTCAAGCTTATTTTCTCCCGGACGGGCTAGTTTGTGAAAAATATGAATTTATTAAATAACTTCACTGTCTTCTCTTCAAATTTATCCAATACATTTAAAAAAAGAGAAGATCGTCATAACCAATATCTTCCCGTAGACATCCCAGGAATAGTGGGAAGCAAATAATTTTCAAATTATAACAATTTACTACATGGATCAGTATCATTCCTATGTCAAAATAAGTATACAGTGCGATTCCTATCTCATTTGGAAAATTATCTGATAATCTGAATTGGTAACGTCGACACAAGTATAAATAAGTAACCTAGGAGCCATATACTATATTCTATATAAATCCTACAATCTAAAAATATCAACCAGCACCAGAATGTATCAAATGTCATACTTCTCTTACCGTGAAACACATCATCTTAGAGTGTCCTAAATTTTCTCGACATAGAAGTAAGAATAATTTGAGGATGTGCTCACCAAAGACACAAGTGATTTATTTAAATATCTCAAATACACTAATTTATATAACAAAATTCAATTATCTAAAAACCAAATATAACTCATACTACTTGTGTAAGTACTCCTGCTATTAACTCCCAGGTATTTTTGTATTAAATAAAAAAAATATATCAACATATTAGTCTGGCTCTAGCGGCAGATATTTAAAGAAATTTCTAGAAGTAAATAGATTTAATTTAGTCGTTTCCACAATGAACCACAGATAATATCTATGGTTTGAATGTCTTAAATTTCAGTAACATGAAAAGTTGTCTGCACAAGACATGGGTTTAAAAGTAGTGTTATGTGCCCGTCTAAAGTCTCCCCTTATTTATTTCATGTACCATAAATCAATAATTGTTTGAATGCCTGAAATAGGGCAAAGTTTTTGATATTATTTCGTGAGTCATTATTTAAAATGGGGACGCCGCCATTTTGTAAGACAATTTTAAATGGGATCATATGGCAAGTATCTAATACCTCATTTCATTGCTCGTTTCAAGTCCTGTTTAACGACACCATCATGATGAAATTATATCATGCATATTTATGAATTTCAACGCAAAAACGCCAAATAGTGAAAATTGTTATAGCAAGCTCCCAATTTGATGGCGAGTCAGCCCCCATGCGCACAAACTCATTTTCAATGTTACCTCCTATTATACTACAGCTCTTGGAAAGACATATGAATGCCCTGTACAGAGGCGAACGACCGCCATTTTGAATAATGACATCACGAAATATCAAAAACGTTGCATTTGTACCCTATTTCAGGCACCCAAACAATTATTGATTTAAGTTCTATGGTTCATGATATATTTAAGGGGCACTGTATATATGTTGATTATTTTGTATTATTAAGAATAAATTTGAAGTTTTCTAAGAAAATCTTGTTATAATTACCACAAAAGTACGTACCTACATTATTCTTTATTTCTGTAGGTGAATACTTACTCTTTATATTTTGGATACGTTTTTATAACAGCATTTTCTAGTTCATATGTCTGTGCTTCAATAGACTTCGATATAATTCCTGACCTTCTTTTATTTTCTAAATCATCTTGAAATCTATCTTCATTTAATACACTAACACCTCTTCTAACCCTACAGAACAACATATTATTTGCTCTGAACACAATATCACCATTTACGAATTCGTATTCTTATTAACGCAAAATATTGAGGTATTTGATAGAAATTAATCGGTATCTACTCATCAAGGTCCTAGCTAAGTTGTTTTGTAATGAAATAATTGATAAAATTGAACTATATCAACGGTTTTTATCAGATAAGTGTAGGCATTTTGATTAAAAGTCGAACTCTTGTTGTATACCGTTGTTTATGGTAATTCTCAGAAATAACGGATTCGATATAAATTGTGCTGATCATTGAATGATTGAATCGGTTAGATATAAAAAAATTTAGTGATACAATGCACCAAAATATGGTTCTGCTAATATTAATCACTTTTAATTACAATATCACACTCCTAAATGATCGTAAACAAAAACACGCAGAAAATTTGCTAAAAACGAATATAATACGCTCGTATGTCCAAATATAAGCTACTGTTTCATCAGAGAAAACAGAATTTCAAGATGCAAATTTCCAGGAAAGGAAAGGATACAGTGAATTATTTATTTCTTCATTCACATATTCATATTATTTAATAGGTATTAACATTTATGTATTGTAAAATATGTAAACTTAATGGGCAGGACCACTGTCGATAGCCCTTAGTAAGAAATTACAATAAGCATTATTATTGTTATTAATTACCAATTACAATTGGGAGAAGTAGAATTCGATAGATGGCGCTCTGAAATTTCAACGTCATCTTAGCAACGAGTAAAACAAATCAGCTGTCGTATAAGCCCTTTGATATTTAAGTGTCCATTTTGGTTTTTATAAGTCTGTTGTATTCATTTTTTATGAATTTTCAAGCCTGAAAGCTTTATAATTACAAATAAAATGTTTTATTTTTATACCTTAATCTTTTGATTAATGTTAATACAATAAAATATATTCTCAATGATATTAAAATCAATTGTTCATGGAAAAGTATTCACAGCAGCATCCCCAGTGGCGGCGCCAGGAATGTGCGAGCTGTGCGATCGCACAGGGCCCCGCGCCTCCCGGGGCCCCGCAGGGGCAATCTGTCAGTATTTTTCAGAAAGCTGTGAAGGTTTTATCTGATATTTCCCCTATTCTGAGGATCTGAAGTTTTTTTATTTTATACTTGAAAATAAATATTCAGCCTTTCACTAGTGTTTATCCAATTAATTAAATACATTTTTATTTAGTGTTGTGGATGACCATAAGTAAAGCACATAGGTTCTTATTTTAGACAATTTTTTCTAGGAAATATAGAGATATAACACTGACAAAAAGTACTCTAGAGAGGCTTAAAATGTATAATTTAGCACCTAAATTTTCAAAATTTTCCGGGTAAGGGCCCCCCCTAATATCACCTCGCACAGGGACCCGCGGCGGCTAGCGCCGCCATTGAGCATCCCTATAATAACTACTAAACTAGTTCAAAATACGTTCCAACCGTTTGGTAAGAGATTACCAGTAATTTTACTAATTTCTCTCACGCATGCGCATTAAATAGTTCAATTACTGGTTACGTACGATAACAGAACTGCTGGTTGGAACGAACCTATTATTTTTTTAGGCGCATGAGCGGAAAACTATAGTGCTACTTAAAGTTAGGAGCAACTTGATAAAGGCGTGCTTAAATTCCAAACGGACATAGTACCGATGTTCTCCTTAAATTCATCTAGCCTTTTCATTGGAGATAATTTGCATCATTATTGTTTTCTTTTCGCCTGCATTTCCTGTCCATCGGCCTTATATTTTCGAACGGGGCGTATAGATATAGAATAAGGACACAAATTTATTATTACAATTTGTTTAAACAATTGCGATTTAAGCAAAACGTACCGGTTTTTCGCAAAAACGCCGGGCATATTCGTTTTCAGCGGCTCAAAATACATAAAGATTATCACTTTTTTATCCTTGGACCCATCATTGCACACGGGCAGCATTGACTGCTCCCCGACTAGGTAGGTATGGTTGAAATAATACCCTTCTGGGTGTGCGTCATCGATTGTTAATGTCTTTCTAACACATTACGTAGGAAGAAATGGAAAAAAGGGCAGGTGTGTGATTACCTAATACTAATCAAAATATCACAATAATGAACCGTTTAAATGTATTACAAACGTTAACCCTAAAATTTGACTTACAAAAATTTGATTGATTGATGTTTAGATTACGCTCAAGCTCAACCTATCAATCGAGAGTTTAAAATACTATGAAGGCGTTACTTTCGTAGCGGCAATAAGTCTTACGTCTTTTTCTACTGTCACACTGACAGTTCTTGACAGGTCTGTACTTTGTTGTTTACGGTCAATTATTATTATTTATGAAAAGTGAATATTAATCCTATTGTTTTATTTATATGAATAATACAAAAATATGCATGAATACACGGAAAAACTCAGTATCTTGAAAGTTCTCAAGTATTTTCAGTTAGAAAAAGAAGCGGATATAGTTAAAATAATACCCTTCTTGGTGTGCGTCATCGATTGTGACGTATATCCGGATTTTAGGCATGTCGTTTATTTTATCAGCTATTTTGACATATAGCTAACCTTAAATTTGATAAATAAGATCATCAGGATTGTATTTAGCCAAATTCGAAAAAGCTATGCAATTAATAATCACCAGATTCTTTTTCTAACTGAAAATACTTGAGAACTTTCAAAATACTGATGTTTTTCCGTGTATTCATGCATATTTTTGTATTATTCATATAAATAAAACAATAAGATTAATATTCACTTTCCATAAATAATAATTGACCGTAAACAACCAAAGTACAGATCTGTCAAGAACTGTCAGTGTGACAGTAGAAAAAGACGTAAGACTTATTGCGCTACGAATGTAACGCCATCATAGTATTTTAAACTCTCGATTGATAGGTTGAGCTTGAGCGTAATCTAAACATCAACCAATAAAAATTTTGTAAGTCATAGATTAGGGTTAACGTTTGTAATACATTTAAACGGTTCATTATTGTGATATTTTGATCAGGATTAATCACAGACCTGCCTTTTTTCCCATTTCTTCCTACGTAATGTGTTAGAAAGACATTAACAATCGATGACGCACACCAAGAAGGGTATTATTTCAACTATACATCGAGATTTATAATTTAAAACAAATGACTTTCAAAATTTCTTTTATTTTTGCCTTAGTACATAAATCATTTAACAGAGATAATAAATATAATAATAATATGTGTAATTTACAATAGCAGCTAAAATATTTGATGAAATTAGAACAATAACTGACAAGAAAAATACAAATAAAATATTTATCGATAAATTGTTTATTTATACAGTGGAAAAAGTAAGTTATTTTGTTATCAGTCAACATATATTTTGAAAAGAATTCACATATTTACACCAAAAACCAATTTGCAGGTTATGTTGATTACATTTTTCCAATAATTTACCTCCTCTAGAACAGCCCGGATCTATAATTCAAATAAATCTGGTAGAGGACAGAGCAAGAAATACATATTATGCAGTTTTACAGAAAAGAGGAAACAAAACCACTTCAGGATATAAACTGATAGTATAAACTAAAAATGAGATTTTGGTGGCGGGATTTTTTGACGGTCAGTACCTATATGTAAGTATCCAAAATAGCTTTTTTACACAAAATTTCTTCTTCCAATTTCTTATGAATCGCTGACTCCCACGCAACTCAAAATATATCTTGATCTGAATTATGTCTAATGACCAACATGTAAAGGTCGGATAAAATACTAGACTACCCAAAATATTCCTTGAACTACCAACGAAATTAGTTTTTTAGACCAACGCAGAAATCAGAAAAAAAAATTTAATGTCAAGATAATTAAATTTATATAAAGAATCAGAAGCAATTTTTCAACCAGGAAAGTCATTTTTTGATAAGGAAAAATCGGGAACCTTAGCTGGGTTAGCAAAAAGTTGGAAGAAATGTTGTACGGGAGGGACAAGACGATGGGATTAAAACTAAAGTATGTAAGGAGGGTAGAGACGTAAAATGAGTTATATTAAAAGTAGGTTGTCATGAACTATGTAGACTCTGTTTCACATAAGAAGAAGCCACGCCACGCCTTGTTTATCATTTATGTCGCCTCGCAACGACTACTAATTTGAAGTCGAATGTCAATTTTACAATAAGGCGCTGGTTTTTACAAAAAGTTCGCGCATGCGACTGCAACTTCAAGTAGGTTCTTCTTACGTGAAACGGAGTCTACGTATGTACCTATGTACAGATAATATATTTTGTATAAATTTCACAAAATTCAGTTCTGTCGGACCAATCATGGTATAGCCCTGTTTTCACTCCATGTGAAGTTTTGAATAATAACAATAAAATAATGTCATATATTTTTCAATTTTTTGTGTTTTTTTTATCGTGTACAGCTCACACTTATAATCTATTCATTACATCCTCAATGTTAAGTTCTATTTTTTTCATAAATAAATCATTTCACATTCCATTGTTACTTTATATCCCAAATAAAAATAAAATGATGCAGCAATACAACCTCCATTTTTGTTAATCCACTAAATATTTATTTTTAATCTGATTTCTTCCAACAAAAGAGAAACTCAGTCTTTACACAAACGATGAATGCATTTTATTTCACTCTGGATTCCACCAACGCCAATAAAATATAAAGATTGTAAAAAATACTCTAATATATTCTAAAATTACATAATTTCTGGAATAGTTTTATTAGAGGTTGCAGCTCCACTCAACAATTTTTGTGCCGATTGAGCAGCTATATGAGGATCAAAAATTATCGGTTGGTTCTGAAAACCTGATAGAGGCGGCGGCGGTAGAGTTGAATTCAATGTAGAGGTACCATACAAGTTACTTGATTGTACTTGAGGAAGTATATTATATGTCTGAGGATTATTAGTTTGCATTTGAGGATAGACATTTGTTTGGACATTTCCAGGCTGTTCCAGTGGATATGAGTAAACTGGATAAGCAACAGGGTTGATATTACTATTAGAATAATCAGCAGGGTTATACATAGGTGGTGCAAGAACAGGTTGAGATGAATACAAAGAAACTTGTGGTTGAGATGCAGGAGTAGTTGGAGGATTTGTGAATTTACTTATATCAAAAGATGGTAGATCACCTGTAGGAGACGTATTTTGGAAATTAACATTGAAATTAGGAATAGATGAAGGTGCTGGTACATTTGATGTATATACTGTTGTATCCTGTTGCAAATTTTCAGGTGATTGTGTTGAATTTGTTGGCTGTAACTTTAAATTCTCTGTATTTTGGACTAATGTATTGATAGATTCAGTAGTACCACTATTAACAATCTCACTTTGTTTATCATTAGATGGTGATATAGTTGATACTTGACTAAATATAGTTGTAGTTGGTGGTGGTTGTGCTACATTTCTTACAGGTATTCGATGAAGGTAACCATACCCTATGCCACATCCAAGCATACCTTCTCCCCCCCAATGTGAATTAGGGGTTATTGTTACTTCTCTACAAGTATCATCATCAGAATTATAAACATAAAACTTCAAAGCAACCCCATCATGACTTTCAATTAAATTATAGAGATCATCACTTTCATGTAATACAGAATCAGATCCTACTATGTAATCTGAGAAAGGTCGTAATTTTGCTACTGCTGCTGGGGAATTTGGATGTACTTCAAGGATGTGCCAGACGGTTTCTTTTGCTACCTCAAAAGAACAGAACTTTATACTGACACCCAAATGCCCTTGTCCACCCCAAGTATTGTTGGGTTCAATAGTTAAAGTTCTGACATTTTGTGACTTATAACTGTAAACAGTCATAGGAATTTGTTTTCCTGCAAACAAACAAAAAAAGTTATGAATATATTAACTAGAGTTGTAATCAGCAAAGGATATATTCGAATATAATATATTAACCAAATAATTTAAGACACTATCACAATAACTTTATCTTCTATTTGGATATTGAACTAATGTCAACACTTCTATGTTAGTAAATATATATTCTTACCAATCCCATTTTTAAGGATAGTTTTAAGAGTATCATTATCTCGATCTAGCCGAATTCCATTTATAGATACAATAAAATCAAAAAACGGTTGTAGGCCTGCTTTACTACCAGGAGAATTTTCCTGTACCTAGAATTTTAAAAGTTGTACAATAATATCATGAACATAAAACATTAGTTAGTTACTCGAAGTATATGATATCCTTCTGATCCACCACCCGGAACGTCCACACTTTCTGAGTTTCCCATATTTTTTTAAAATATTATTAAATTACGTGGCACCATAACCAAAAATTACAATCAACTTCAACACATCCCTTCAGACTTTAAATATTTTTGACGTTTTGACGAATGGTTGACAGGAATGACGTGTAAAATTTTTCTTCTTTTTTTAAAACAACATAGCAGTGGGATTACGAATGATCGACTCGAATCGAGTACGCCATATTAAAACGATAATTGCATTTACGATACTATTACACGTATCGAATTCGCATCGCTGATTATTTTTTAAATTATGGTGCAAATTTTCTTGGGAAAGCGATATATCGGATATATTTTGAATTGAATGCATATGATAACTTTTTACGTGCACTAGCGAGGGCTAACAATAATTCAAAGAAGAACTAATCAATAAAATGAATTTTATATCCTTTTGTCTTTTATTCATTTCCCTGATGAAGATAGGTGTATAGCGATATAACGAGAAGAACCGAGAGAGAGAACTGTTACTGTTATAAATTTTAAATGAATACAAGGAAAATGTTCCATCTTTACACAGATAGAGGTTATTGGTATCTTGAAATTTGAAATTATTTAGTGTTTTCAGGAAGTAAAAATGTAAATTCAAAGTGATGGCAGAAAAAATTATATAACGCATATAGTTTGCAGCATCGTGATTCGTTTTAGAGATATGAACAGTACTTGATCTTTATTTATTCATTGTCGAAGCACAAACACAAGTGACATTTTCTTTGTTATAATTCACCACTAAATTATTGCGTTTCATTTCTTCTTACTCATCCAAGTTGTGTGATCATGGTTTTTGATAAAGTTTCAATATATTGGACATTATCAGCAAGATATTTTTAATGCAAAGGTAAGTTTTTGATTGCACTAAATCAGCTGTTATTTTTTGTTTTGGTTAGGTACGGAATGGCAATGTCATCGCCATATTTTTGTTATGATGGATTTGTTGGTGCGCATTCTGTATTTTTTTTAAATGTTGACCTGTTAATTTAAAACAAATTTTTAAACCCTTTGTGACCCCTAATACTTATAAATGTTCAGTCATTAAATTATTGCTGATAAAATGTAATGCTATTGATTGTACCTATTTCATTTAGATAATGTTAAAAATAAAGTTTTTTTGTGAATCAACTTATGTAATTGATGAGCTTTTAAAGCGTTTTTTCTGTAGATCATGTTGAAAATGCATTAAATTGGATGGTATAAGAGATAATCTTGGTTATTTAGGTAATGAGTTACATTTATTACTATTATAAAGTTTACTACTGATGTAGAAGTAGTATTTGTCTAAAATTGATATTAAATGTATAGATTATTTATTTGAGTCAATGGGACACCAGATCTGTCAACTACTGGCACACACTATATTAAGCATGTAGTAAGGTTTACCCAAGGTTATATGAAGAAATAAATATTCAAATATGTAACAATTATTATTCTTTTATTTCAATGTGAATCAAATTATATTATGCTAATCGGCTTCCCTGAAATTTAATTAAATAATGATCTATACTTATATTCTGTTCACAAATCAGCTGTAAATCGATAAAAATATGTTCAGCGTTAGCTCCCTTAGGAGGAACTTTTGTATAAAGGTAAATTTAGGTTAGATGAACATAAAATTACATCTAATATCTGCAGCTTGTGTTTGACATAAGAGAAGAGATTATGTACATCCTGTATACTATTGAAGAAAAGTTATTAAACTATAATTTTAACTTTCAGATTAAAATCAAAACATCATGCAAAATTATTCCACCTTACATGATGCAGCCCAAGACCTAGATGAACAGGGCATATTATACCATCCTGCAGAACCCACAAGATCAAAATGGAATCACATAGAAGACTTGGATTCATTTTTCACACGAATGTACAAATATCACCAAAAACACGGGTTCTTATGCCTTATACTGCAGGAGATTTTCGAGCTGTGTCAATTTGTGTTCATTGTTATATTGACAAGTTATTTATTCCACGGAATTAACTACTGCATTTTATTCCGTTCTGGTCCAGAGGTGCAAAACAAAACAAAAATAACATTTAATGATATAATATACCCAATCAGTGAATGCATTAGTCATTTTACTTTTTTTACTTGGTTTATGATAGTTATAGCGGTTTCCGTGTTGATTTTCAAATTTGTCACGAAATTTTATCAAACAATCTATTTTTGGGACATTAAACAATTTTATAACACTGCCTTGAAAATTACCGACGACGAATTAGATAATTTAACTTGGTGTGATATTATTGCGAAAATCAAAGAAGTTCAGTTGGAACAGCAGATGTGTATACATAAGAGGGAACTTACAGAACTAGATATTTATCATAGAATTTTAAGACAAGAAAATTATATGGTAGCTATGGTGAACAAACACTTATTACCGCCGAGGATGAGACTACCTCTTTTAGGAGAAATTGTTTATTGGACCAGACCACTAAGGTAATATTTTTAATATAAAAAATATAGTACGATAAAAATATTTATATAATATTTAATAGGTGTTAAGTCCCACTATGGCTTTATATAAAGCTTCAACTTGGGTATAGAATCAATTAATTATATTATCTTGACACCATTCTGCTTTAATCAACTTAGGTTTTGTTGTATGATCCATTTTTATATCCCACAAACTCTCAATATGTCTGGTGAGTTTCCAAGTCATTAGAAGAATAACTTTTTGTCCAGAAAGTATTTCACCATCTTCTTTGAAACATGGCACAATACTAAATACTGCTGGTAGATTCGTTTTACAATAGCTTGAACTTAGTCCATTTCTCTTGAACATACATGTTTTATTTCCAACATCCCTTAATATTTCTAACTTTTCATCATGCCTTTAATGGGTATAAGTCTATATCTTAGGTTTGTGGTGAGTGGCTGAATAAGGCTCTTTACTGTGACTTTACCTTACCCCTGCAATAAAAAGTGACTAGACATTAGGTTTCTATTATTCATCGTAACCACGGTTAGAAGTTTTCTTTTGAGGTCCTGGCGTTTTCCTCCCTCTAACAGTGAGTTGGGTATTCTGTGCTAATGCCTGTTTGTAATTATCAATGATTTAGTACAAGTTTTAGTCAATTTTTCAGGATCCTAAACTTAGGACACTAAAATATTGACAAGAAAAAAATGTGTTTGCAACACACCATGTTTTAGTCACTTATTTAGGTTGTGATTATGCGCACTGAGCAGTATGATTTTGTTAGGAACCTGTCACTTTTCAGATTTTAGCAAAGAATTTGAATTTTTTAATTTAAATAGGTATCAGACAACAATGGACACAGAATTTTTATTGTTAGCAGCAGCAACTCTTATTAATATAGTAGTAGTTAGGAATTATATGAGAAAGAGATGCCCTCATGTGCTTATTTTTATATTGAGAACTTTTAACTATGTAAAAGCAAGGTTTTTCTTTATATAGTTCAATAAGTCGAAGTACTTGATCATGAGACCACGACATTTTTTATATTGAAAATAGCTCAAACGAAAAACGTTCACATACACAACATTCTCACCCCTCAATAAACGATGGCAGAACCAGTGTCACCACCATCACCATCAAATAAAGTTTACCCTATATGTTTGTCCCAAGTTGTCATTCAAGTCGGCAGAAGCAAACATGAGCCCTGGTGGGCTTGTTCATGTCGCTGTAGTTGTATGTTTGTAGTAACAATTCGATATTTTGATTCGATAACCAAATATCGACACCATAAATGTCAACTGTTAAGAGATATGTAAACAAAGCCAATCTTGCTAAAAATGTAACTAAATATTAATTAAAAAAAAGGTAGAACGTGTCGCGGGACACACGTAATTACCAGCTTTGCATAGAAGTTTAATGTAGCATCGGTGGTTCACTGGTAGAATGCTCGGCTTCCACGCGGGCGGCCCCGGGTTCGATTCCCGGCAGAAGCATATGAATCGCTGCTTCGTAAACGAGAGAGACACTCAGGAGAGAGCACACGCACACAAGTAAGGCACATAACGAAGCAACGTAACGTAACGGTCAGATCTTTTGCGTCGCGACCCTCGGTCGCTCAAACCTAACCTGACGTAAAGAACTAAAGTTCCGCCAATGTCATGAAAAAGAAGGGTCAAGTTTCCAAGGCCGGCGACACATTTGCGGTTGCGGCTGCGGTTGCAACCGCGCGGTCACAACCGCTATAACGTTCACACATACAAGCATACACCTTGTCATACCGAGTCCTTCAGTTCAATAATCAACATGGATTTGGTAGAAACGGTTGCTATAATTTATGCTCAAATTAAGAAATCGAAGCGAAAAAGGAGGTTCTTCCAAATTTGGGTGATCGTGTTTACCCCTATGTGGGCGACGAAGCTTTTGCTCTGCACGACAATTTATTAAGGCCTTATTCAAGGCGTAACCTAACAGATAACAAGAGAATTATTAATTATAGGTTAACAAAAGCTAGAAGGTTCGTGGAATGTGCCTTTGGAATTCTGGCCAATAAGTGGCGTGTGTTCCATAGTAGCATATTAGTGCAACCATATTTTGCAGTGATGGTAGTAAAAGCAGCTTGCATCTTGCACAATTTTGTTATAAGAAGGGATGGTTACAAATTTGAAGAAACGCTAACGTGCTGCTTAGATGATACAGATGTACACGGGACTGGGGGTCAACAACTACGAGGACAACATGTCAGAAATCTTTTTACTGATTACTTCGTATCGCCTGAAGGCAGTTTAAGTTGGCAAACTGATATGATATAAACAAATATATAGTGGGTGTTTAATATACAACTTGTAAAAAGTGAATAAATCATTTTTTGTAGTTTATAAAGTACCTATTTAAGTTATGAATTTTTCTTATCTTTTGCTCTTCTCTCTTCCGGACTCCACGAATTGTGGTTAGGACACATTTCTTCTAAAATCTTCTGCCAAGCAGTAATTTTTTTGTCGCGATCTTTGTATGCCTTGTCGGTAACATCCCAAAGCACGTCTTACTTTGCACCAGAACAATAAATTTTTCGGTATCGAAGACGTCCATGTTCAAAACTCGACTGGCTAGGTTTGTGGCTGCGCGGTTAATGTGAACAGTCAGGCAAGTAACAACATGTTGCATTTCGGACGGACAGCCGCGCGACCGCGGCAAGATGCGGTTGCAAAGGCGGTTGCTGCCGCTTGGCCGCTAGTGTGGCACCATTTCATAAACAACCATGTATTTTACAGAACAGTGGTTGTGACCGCGCGATTGCAACCGCAACCGCAAATGTGTCGCCGGCCTTAGGAAAGCAACAAAATATGAACTGGTTATAGTACAGTGTTGCCGATGCAAATATGAAAATTACCCGAACTTGCTATTAAAATTATCAGAATTTGTCAAAATTACCAAAAGAACACATTGGTTATCTAAATAAAGTCTTCGACCCCATTGCAGTCAATATGGAAAATCCCAAAAAACAATAGCCATTTTATATATCCCTTCTACAAAATATTCGAAAAACTATTGGATCCAAATTAGTGAAATTGTCTAAAAATCGGATAATCATCCTCGCATTGACAACACTGATACAGAATGAATAAAATGATGTATGTTGATGAAAACACTCGGTCATATTATTTCGATTGGACAATCGTTAACATTGGGTCTTGATTGGCTGCTTGCGATGGCCTTATTTTAGTTCGCATATTTTCCGGGGCTCATTGTTTGGTTCTGACAACTTGTAAATATTTTCTATAAATTAAAATTGAACAAAAATAGGACAAGTTTCGTCAATTTCAAAATTGATGATAAATGTGTATGTATCTATCATTTATTTAGGATCCTAAAAAATTGACTAAAACTTGTACTAAATCATTGATAACGGGCATAAGATCGAACAATTAAATGCAAAAAAAGTGAGGTTATAAAATAATCGACAACACAAGGTCTGTTCTCAGAAGCATCAGACAGTCTTTGACAATCCGGATTGTCAAAGACTGTCTGTCATGCTTGTGAAAACAGACCTTTATAGTTCAGGTGTCGCCACAGTTGCGTTACGATTTCAACAGGTGTGGAGGGAATTTTAGTTACATTTTATGTTACCTAAAATATATCTTAATTTCTTAACAATTTCAAATGTGTGATTGATTATGGAATTTTTACATTTTTAGGTACAATATCCAAGGTTTGTTTTTTAAATCTCCCTGGTCACCGTTCGAAAGTCCTTGGCATCTACGAGAAGAGTACAAAAAACAGCATTTAAGAAACGAGTTAGCGAATGAACTAGGTCGGCACATTATTTATCTAGCATTAATCAACCTTGTTCTTTTCCCAGTGATATTTTTGTGGCAGATTTTATACAGTTTTTATTCTTACGGAGACTTAATAAAAAGAGAACCTGGTCGAATGGGTATGAGAAATTGGTCTCTTTACTCCAAATTATACTTCAGACATTTTAACGAATTAGATCATGAACTGCAAGCAAGGCTGACGCGAGCTTACCGACCAGCTTCGAGGTATCTGGAAGCTTTTAGCAGTCCAATAATGGCGGTGATAGCGCAGTACGTAGGTTTTATGAGCGGTTCTTTATTCACTGTCCTAATTGCACTTACAATTTACGATGAAGACGTAATCGCCGTAGAACATGTTATTTCTATAATGACAGCTCTGGGAGGTATAACTGCTATATGTAGAACTCTTATACCTGATGAGAGGATTGTATGGTGTCCAGAACAGTTACTGGAATGTGTCGTGATGCACACTCACTACTTGCCTACAGAATGGAAGGGTCAATCGCATACCTCGCGTGTAAGAGAACATTTTCAAGAGCTCTTTCAAATGACCGTCGTAGCAATATTAGAAAATTTATTATCCCCAATTTTGACACCTTACTTAATGCTAAGATGGTTGTATCCTAGATCCTTGGAAATAGTTGATTTTTTCCGTAATTTTACTGTGTCTGTAGTAGGTGTGGGTGATGTTTGTAGTTTTGCGGAAATGAACGTAAAAAAGCACGGTAATCCCTTATGGCAGGCCGACCCATACTATTACCCTCCTACTGCAGAATATACTGACCAGTACTTACAAGCAGAAGATGGGAAAGTAGAACTGTCTCTAATACATTTCACTACAACAAATCCATCGTGGGTTCCATCACCAAGTGCACAAGAATTTATTGATTCTGTAACAGAAGAGGCGGGATCTGAATTATATGACTCAGATTTGCAAATGCCTACGCAAGGATATTTCGATGACCTGAATCCAAAAAAGAATATTGTAAAGACTTCGAGATCTATATTTAGAGAATTTCCTCCAGGCGAAGATTCTAAAGATGATATAGCTTTCCATAGCCGACAATCGGACAGTTTTAGTCAGCAAAATATCCGAAGACCTCCTGACAAATCTACGGTGTGGTTTAACGAAGATCTAAGTTTACAAAATTTGCGAAAATCCGTAACGTGGTTAGAAGGACCAAGTTTCGTCTCATCAGCAAACATGAGGAAAAGTGCCATGGCTCTTCATACGAGACGAGCTCGCAATACTAGGTCTTTAGAAGAAACTACACCTTTGTTGTCAGTGAGAAATAAATAGTAATAG
>CAJUYH010006876.1:0-18942 GCA_910591685.1 Galerucella tenella
CTTTAGAGAATATATCTATTATTAACTACACCTTGATTTTCTAATTACTTTTATATTTCAACCCAGAGTTCTTTCCACGTTAAACGCTTTTCCACGGATCCAAATGTTAAAAATTTCGTTAATATCACTCATTTCTTTAATATTTTTTTCCACTTTCAAGTTTTCCTCAACTTCATTTCGCCCTGCATTATACAATATTTTTAGTTATTGATTGGGTTGGATTATAGATAACACTTTACTTTATCTTTTCGAAACGGCAAAAATGTAACTGATTATAATAATAATAATAATAAGTACACGGCAAATATTTAATAAAATCACAATTAAAATCACGGTTTATCTTTAGTTCACTCAGTTTATTTACCTCATCGTTAAACTATCATCTACGTTTTAACAGATGAATAATGACAATCAACTGTATTTGCTTTCTATATTTTTTGACTATAAATAAAAGGTTACGAATGAACGATGATTGTGAATTAAATCAAAATAACTGGTGGGCAATTAGAATCGAGCGCGCTAACACTTCGTCTGGGAAGGGTTCAGAATGAAATGGTATATAATATTTGAGATAGTGAGAGAGATGAGAGGTAATTTTATGCCTATAAAAAATCTAGGGGGTTTATAAATTATTACGATAGAGTACACGCATATTTCATATTTTGCTTGGATAATAGGAAATAAACCAGTTTCAATTGGAAATTACTCCCAAATTTTAAAATAAAATTCAAATTTCAATGCACTTTCCGACCACAACCCGAGGATTTCCGAACGCTACCGATGATACGTGTGATGTCATATCTCAATATGGCCGGTATTGCATTAGGTTATGTGTAGTTGTGTGTTTATATTGTATTTTAATCAACTATTAATTGCTTCATCGACGTAAAAATATCATTTATATGTTTGTTAGAGACCATTACGTGTTTGTGTATGCTTTTTTTATTTCTAAAAGTCAACGTAAAGTGGAAGGTGGATAAATATTCGATATTTCCGAGGATATTTTAAAACTTTTGGAAGAATATATTTTATTTACTAGTTCAGTGTTCAGTGACGATTCTTTCATATTTTGTGAGTAAAGATATGGCTAGCGAAGGTTTTGTAAAAGCAAAAACTGATAACCTGCTCAAAGTAGACTCATTTATGCTGCTTGAATTTATGAAGTCAAACAGCTGGTTTAATGCAGAGGAAATAAGAGGAGTTAAGTAAGTACGATTTAAACTATGTTTTATTTATATAATATATACCAACCATATTTCGATGTGTGGTCGTAAGAAAATGATGTTTTTATGGTTGATTCCTAGACATATAGGTACATAACTCAAACTATTTAAGAATAAAAATTACCAGCATAGAAAGGTACTTACATTAAAATGGTCAAGCAAAAGTAATGCCCTTCTCTTAAGTGTATTTTTGCTTGCGCCACCCGGTAAAGTAACAAATATTTTGTCTGGAGTTTTAATAGACGTTGATTCACACACTGGAACAATGCAATACTTGGAATACATAGTTTTTTTTCGGCTTTATCCATTTTTAAAGCTTTCAGTAACAAATTAGGTCACAAGAACTCAGAGCGTGATACACGAATAAGAACGTAAACAAATGACGTCACACCATGGGGCAGCCATGGCGTTTGGCGGACTTTCAAATTTTATGATTTTTAAAGTCGTTTTAAAAGTAAAGTTTATATTTTTTTGAAAAAATAGGCTTGCAAGGTGTTAGGAGACCTGATAAAGCGTCAATTCCCACCAATAGCAAAATTTATGCTTGTACCCTATTAGCAAACGGATTTGCTATTTAAACGTTTTTCTTTAGCTTGCCCTGTTTGTTAGATGTACTCATTAGAATTGTATCCCCTTCCTCTTGACCGTTTCCAAATGAAAGTTTAAGTGTAATTGCCTAAATCCCACCGTTACACATGTAGCTTGAAGAAATAAAATCCATTGCAGAAATACGAGAAACGTGAGAGTCTATAAGGCACTCCACTGCGACTAACAAGAGTCTATTGTGACTTACGAAAAACGTTCCTTCCTCAGCCACGAAGTTGTTTAGATATTTCCTCAGGGTACAGTGTCTAGTGGCCAGCTCTTCAAATGTCTCTCATCCAGTTTCAATAGCCTGATTCAGAGATCCTTGTCAACCTTGTTCAGTCAACACTTTATGATCTGTGGTGAGCTTCTGTCAACCTCCATTTGGATTGGTGTACTTTATTTAGCCAGTTACCAATTTCCCCTCTTATGCAATCCTTAGTGATTCTACAGGACGACTTCGAACCTTATGAAGTCTCTTCAAGAGTCTTCTTTATTAAGGCATTCTCTAGTTTTTTACCTGTATAGACTTTTTTTGGATTGCTGATAACTTTAAGCAGAGCCTGGCTGTCAGTGAATGTTTCAGCGTTCCGGCTACCGTTGTCAAGAAAAAATAAGTGGAAATTAATTTTTATCCCTAACTGACACAACAGAAAAAATTTGACAACTAGACTATCTAATTTTCTAAAATATTTTGGAACGGATGGCCCATACCTTGTGTCTAAATATCTTCTGTATGTTCCTTGTGGTATATTATTCATTCTTTTTTTTTTTTCTTCTAATTTCTTGGGAAATTAAACCACAATATTTTTAAATTTTTTATTTCAACGAAAATATTGTTTTTGGTTAATATTTCTGTGAGATTTTTTTTTGGTAATCGCGCTTATCCCAAAAGTTATGTTTTTGCATCAAGAATCATTAGTTCCAGTGTTGTTTCGATATCTTTATAGGAAGTATCCGAAAAAAAATAAAAAGAGGTTGGGCAAAGTTGTCAGCAAAATTTTCAACTATGCCCACTCATTTAAAAATCATAGTTGAGCAATTTTAAAACATTTTATTACAACTTTGCCCTCATATTATGTTTTTAAAAAAGTTCCTGCATGTATGAAAGTTGAAAAAACGGCTGAATGCTTATAATAAATGTGTTTTTATTAGAAAAAATAGGAAATATCTCAAAAACTTAAAACAAATATCTTCTGTATGTTCCTTGTGGTATATTATTCATCCTTTTTTTAATTTCTTGGGAAATTAAACCACAATATTTTTGAATTCTTTATTTCAACGTTTCGGTAGCGTTCCAGCTACCGTTGTCAAGAAAAAATAAGTAAAAATTAATTTTTATCCCTAACTGACACAACAGAAAAAAAAAATTTCTGTTGTGTCAGTTAGGGATAAAAATTAATTTTTACTTATTTTTAGCAATCTCATTTAAATATTAAAAAAATCAACAATAGTTTGGGAACTCATATTTTTACTCTTCAGAGCATGAACAGTCTGTGGAAGTGTTTGCTTACTATAGTTTTTATAATGGCGCGCTCCCAACTTTCTCCTATCAGTACCTAGGAACCACGTTCCATACTGCAAAAATATAAGTCAGTTTTAATTTTAAGCATTACTATAATTATCCTACAGTATTATTATTATTGTTTATAAACAAAATAAGCCATTTGAAGTGAAAAAAAAACTTTTTCTTGAACGAAAAACTCCGGAAATTCATGTGACAACATTGCCCACTTCTTCTTATCGCCAATAAGGACTTTCTAATACACTCAGTAGAAATTAAACAAAATCACGTTGGTAACAAAACATCAAGGTACGCCCATACCAAATTTTGTGAAATATTATTGATAAACAAAGTCACAGCAAACCTTAGCTTTTCATGTTCAAAATCGACAAAAACCAGCCTAAATTACCCTACCTGCTTCCGAAGAGCAACACAACCTAACAGTGGTTAGTGCATTACTGAGAGTTGAAATGACTTGCTAAGGAACGTTTGCGACCGTTGGAACGATTTTACAATGTTCTGTATCTGTAGAGTAGGGAGGGTGAGTGTGTAGGCTCACAGCACTTAGGCCACATGTGACCCATTGTACATCCTCCCGAGGAGTTGTCCTCCTAGGTCATTGTCCATCCTGTCCTTCTCAGGAAGGTGGACAGGTCACTGGGAGACATTTTACAATGTTTCCGGAGTTATAAAAAAAACGTGTTTACAACCTTACATATGGGCAAAGTTGTGAGGTTTTACGGTATTCAAAATAAATGTGAGTGCGCCAATAGGTGTGCAGTGCGACATAAAATTGCCCGTATCTCTTAAACCGTTAATGTTATCGAGATGTCACAAGAGGACTTCTAAAAATGTTCACAAAAGCCAATTGTTTCATTTTCAACTGAAATAAGTTTTACTTAACAAAAAAATGGCGCATCCACCATTAAACTTAGTCGGTACCTGAGTTCACAAGTATGTTGTAGACTTGTATATCACGCCAAAATGTGTGCAATTTTGGTGTTCACTAACGGTTAAAATATTACTAATTTCCAATCAGCCATTTGATAATTGTAAATGAAAAACCATTTTTCATTTCCAACTTTAGAGCCCTATAGTTCGTTAACGAAGGGCGTAAAGAAAAAATTTTATATGCAATACCATCATTATTTTTAGCCTTTCTATCACCTCCCAAGTTTTTGGTACGAACTCCTGGGACACCCTGTATTTCCATTGTCACTTTCCTTATCTTTTACCTACCGAGGTTCAATATTTCGTTACAAAAATCGATAGATACTATTTTTGGCATAATCTATAATTCGTCTTGTCTTAATTATGATGAGGACAACCCACACGCCATCAACGCAATTCTTTCTTTACTACGTTACTGGGTTTATAAAAAAAACAGTTGTTTTGGTAAACTTTCAAAAAGTTAATTCAACTCTATTAGTTTAGGAGGAAAATTCGATTATAGTTGCAAGAGTATTAAGCATATCAAAGTTTAACAAGTATACCGTGCATAACATGATAATATAATATTCTTGGTATATTATGATTTCCTAGATTTATGTATTTCACAAACCGTTTTTGGATAATCCATGAATATGCGACAAATTTATGTAAAATCCTATATCTATTATTTTAAGCTGTATACGTCTAGTACAACCATTGTAATTAAGAGAGTTATTTCAAGAGCTTACCTTATCATATCGCGTGGCAGTGGCAAATAGTGGAATTTAGCGAATCTTTGATTCTTTTTCACAGTGGCGGCTTGTGGGTAATTTTATTGGCTGTAGGCGTATAGTTGAATATATTGAAAATATCGTTAAAAAAGCAAAATTTGTGGAGTTCTTTTCCAAACCACTTGAGGCAAACATTTTTTTGGTTTTATATAAAATAATGCGATAAACTTCTTTGTTCTTGTCTGTTCAATTATTAAATCTGGGAAAGGACGACCAATTTCCTTTGGTTTTAGTAATTTTTCCAAAATTTAGTTCACTCATAGTAATAAAATTATGAATCATTCGCATCACATACATGATAACAGGCTTAGAAAAAAATTACACCAAATAATTGAAACACAGGCCAACATAAAAAAACTGATCAGAAATCGAAATATAATATTAATAGCAATAACTACTTATAACGTCAAAACATAGCTCATTATTCTCATAATTTCGCTTCGAGCGCTATCCTTTAAATCAAAATATAGCGCAGCCTGCCAATTCCTCTACTCATCTCTTTTCTAAGCGTGTAATAATCAGCCGACGTAAGTCAATTCATCGCCGATATTCACCCAGGCTTTTGACCCAGCACGTATGAACTTCGGGCGTGTTTCTCTCGCGCTACGAAAATCGTCAGCTCTCTGCAAATTCCGTCCCCATTTAACGCCTTGAGGTCAACGATGGGAACTAGCCCGCTTGCCAATTTTGGTTTTCGCCGAGTACTTGATGCGGAGTAACGTTTACACGAGAGGTCTTGAGACGTTTGGGGTAAATTTTATTTAAGAGTAATACTTGACTATATGTATAGTAGGTATATTTTATTTTTTAAATACATAATATTTAATTATTTTTTAATGGGAACCGCCACTGATTTTTCGTTTTATACGATAGTTGAAAAGATAAATTCAACCAAATAAAATTTTAATACAAACAACAAATCAATAAAAAGCGCTTTAGAATAATAAAATAATGTTTTATGTAGAAGTAAGAATATTCTACTACATCTCTGTCTTCAGTCATAAGCAGCCAACACTCAAATTCTTCAGACACTTTCTTGATAACCTCAAATTAAGTTATTTTTCTTTTTTCGTTTTTAAACATACAATACACACGAAAAGCTATGTTTTTATTTGACGTACAGCAGGGAAAGTGAGGTATGTTCTATGGTTTTTGTGTTCGATAAAATAGAATTTGAATAAATTTCCATGGAATTGAGGTTTTGTCCAGAGGCGGCAGTGTTACTTATTTTTTTGGGAAATGTTTAAATATTTCTTGATACAGCGTTAGTTCTAATATCAGGAACTGCGTCGCCGACTATTTTTGATCAAAGAGGAACAATTTTCAACACGTTTATGTTAGCTTCACTTTTATGTATATTTGTTTGTAACCGACTCCTTTTGGCTCGATTTTAATCCACCACTAGAGCGAATACACTAGCTGGCGCCGTTGTTAAGTAAACACGAGATCGCAAGTTCGAATCAGAGGCATCATGGTTTTTTTTTTAATTTATGAATATGAATCAATCAGCTGAACAAATTATATTATCTTCACTTGTATGTTTGTATGTATGGCGCGGCGTTATGAATTTTCCATCCTTGGGTGCTAAACAATACTTTCCGCCCTATTTTTGGTGTTAGATTAGATAAGATTGAGTTTCCAGGTAGACGGAAAAATTATATAAACCTAACCTAGAAATTATTATTATTATTCAGTATTATTTCCTAACCTCACTTGGAATATAAAATAATGAATAAAAGTGAGTTTTTATTGCAATTTAATGCAATTTAATGTCTAGAGAAAGAGGATACAAAACATCGGTCTACTGGGATTTATATATTAAAAATTTTACTTTATGTACACTTACCCTAAGAATAGAGTTAGTTGAAACCCTTATTATGATATACATTGTGAACCTTAAACATGAACATTAAACCCTCAATTTTATTGGTATTTATACAATATGTCCCCCTAAGTTGGACTCATATGGAAAACTTTTTTAATAATAATTTTAGGAAGAAAAACTATTCCTCATAAAAAGTTATGCATTATCTAAAACCTAGAATACAGATATCAAATTTTTCAGTAGTATACGAGGTTGGTCAAAAAATATTAGTTTTACTCAAGAGTAAAGTACCTTTCAATTTGACTGAAAAAAGTTGGGTATGTTGAAGCATTAGTATGAGTGAAAATTAAATTTGTTTGTTTCTAACATTAATATGATGTGAATTTTATAACTTAGTGTTTGAATGTATTTTATTATTAGCAAAATAAATGAATATGCACTTATTTCGCGTTTTAAATGCAAAATTATTAAAAAACATGGGAAACCTAGAAGATTATCATGTGTTTCGGAATCACAAGAGATAAATGTTCATTCAAAATAGAAACATTGGTAAAAAATAAAATAATCTGAGGCTTCAATTCAAATGAATGTAATGACATATTTAATCGTAGTTTTTAATTTTGATCAACTTTTGGAACTTTAGTTCTTTACGTCAGGTTATGTTTGAGCGACCGGGAGTCGCGACGCAAAAGATCTGACCGTTACGTTACTTTACGTTACGTTATGTTACGTTGCTTCGTTATGTGCCTTGCTTGCGTGCGTGTGCTCTCTCCTGAGTCTCTCTCTCGTTTACGAAGCAGCGATTCATATGCTTCGGCCAGGAATCGAACCTGGGCCGCCCGCGTTGAAGGCGAGCATTTTACCACTGAACCACCGATACTATATATAAAAATTCTATGCAAAGCTGGTATTCGCAGTGCTGGTGATCTACTTGAATTTGTTCGGATAAATTTTTACTATTATTTCCATAATTTTTTTTTCGCGATTGATCTTTTTTGTTTATTTACAGCATCGGTTGTCAGGACGGTAGGTTGTGTTTACTGGTTTCTAAGTTTAACACGTCGGTAAGTGATTTAGTTCAGACGTCGAAAAGTAATAAATAGCATAAAAACAATTTCACCAAAATGCAAAATATATTTTATCTAATTCCGCTATCAAATGTGACACTTTAAGTCACTCCTTGACGTTATGTAACGTCACATTTTTCACAACCTTCATATATCAGTTATGAAAAGTAGTTATGTAAAAACTTTACGTAACTGTTTAATTTTCAACATAGAGATACCACATGAGTTTCAAGGAATAATTTATTAATTAGGTACTGTCAAAACTGACAATTATTTCATTATTTAAGCTGACAATCACCCCATTATTTTAATTCAATAGTATTTTAAGATTTATAAACATTGAAAACAACATTATTCAGGACACAGTTATTTAAAGTGAGTCAATTTTCTGGGTGAATACTTCATAGTAACAATACTTCTAACACCATTTGAATCCACTTTAATATTATCATTGTAATCGAAGATTTTATTGAATGTTATGAAAGCGCGGAATTAGATGGAACGTTGTACGTAAACACGTTATGAAGAGAGCGACATTGTTCAACTCGCATAATTTGCAGAACTCGCTAGCGCTCGTTTTGGCAAATATTACGCTTGTTGAACAATATCGCTCTTTTCGTAACTAGTTACGTAAATAACTATTAAACTGATCGAGAAGTGTGAATGTCACTTTTGACATTTCGTTAATTTCGAAGAAATTTAAATTATTTGATTCGGAATTTATTTCAATACGATCGCGCAAAATATGGTATAAGCATCTCGAACATTAAGGGTAATTACAACATTTGCATGTAGATTCCTCTCGTAAAATTTGACAAAATGATATTAAGGGGTCTAGCACATTTACTTTTCGAAATACAGGGTATTGAAATTTTGAAAACTTGAATGTTTTAATTCGATAACTTTAAAATGGATGGATAAATTGATTTGACATTTGGCAGGTTGTTTTTAAATGTAAAAGGGCATATTTTGATAGAAATAGTAGTTTGTGCAACTAGTGTGGATATGATGGCCATATCGCACGAGGACGAAGTTTGAGCACGACTCCGTAGGCGGAGTGCTCAATCGTTCAAGTGCGATATCGACAATCCACACGAGTCGAACAGCATATTTTTTCTACGACACACTTAAGAAAAAATCTAGAAAATTTCTATAAGCTGTAATATAACTGCAAATTGAAAATTTAACAATTCAATTTTATGTTTCCACTAATTTTTTTGTGGTAAACGTACAGTTCTTGAATGTCCAATTTGTATAATGCTACGGTTTCCCTTTTTAAATATACGATGCTGTTATAAGTAGATGTTGCCAGTCGGACTCCCTCATGAAGGGTACCGTACCATTATCTATAGTAATGAATATTCTGCTAAATATTTCAAACGTTCACCTGTTGATATCAAGCAGAATGATTATTTAAAAATGAAATTAACAATAAAAAAAACTTCTTCACGGGGAATCGAACCCGGGTCTACCGCGTGAGAGTCTGGTTTGCTTACTACTCGACCACCGAGAGATATGCAAATTGTTTATCTATAACGTCAGATGCATTACATAATTTTTGCTTAAAAGGAACTAAAGTTCCTACCGTGTGTCCCGCGACAGAGCTTTCAATTGCTCCGACTGGGTGACTTTGATGAGACTGTGTAGTATTATTTATTTTAGAATTTGCCTGTGGTCCCAATTTGCAGTTTAGGGTTAAACAAAATATCTTCAACAAAGTTGAATTTATTTAACTATAACAACTACGGTACTAATACCTAATTAGAGCACATGACACAACAAATACTAAATAAGTTTGTGGAATAACTCACACAACCTGCTTTACTTTTAAATTTTTTATGGATTGCACTTGCACTGTTAAATACTAGGTTTTATTTTGTATATTTAGCGCATGTGATGCACAAGCTGCCGGCTGAGCATCAGCAGAGAGTAAAAATGGCAGTCAGTGCCATTTTTTTGACACGACTTGACTTTTTTCGCCCTGTTCGGTGTTCACCCGTCACTTTTTTGGGGGAGGACGGAAATTACGTCATGAATTGGGAAGTGACGGAACAGAAGAGAGGGTGTGTTTGAGTTATTGCCGTATTGCTGACCTTATCTATCACCACATAATTGAAAAGGACAGCCTGATGAGTTTTTTTGGATTTAAAGAGATGGGGTGAGATTTTTACACCATTGAACACAGTTTAGAAGAGCCAGTTTGAGAGCTAATATCATAGATGGCGTGATGAGTACTATTTTTAAAATTTATTGACTTTTGTACTTAAGGCGGGTTAAGTTTAAGTTGAGGGTTACTGGTAATATTTGACGAGATGTCGGTAAATTTATCCACTACCTTTTTTTAGTAACATTTTTCGATATTGTCCAATTTAAAGGTACTTTAGTTTTGAGTGAAACTAATATTTTTTGACAAACCTCGTATACGACCAAAAAATTTCATATTTGGTGACTGTATTCTAGGTTTTAGATAATGCATAACTTTTTATGAGGAATAATTTTTCTTCCTAAAATTAATAATAATGTTTTCCATATGATTCCAACTTAGAGGGACATATTTTCACCACTCACAAAGCTCGAAATATATTTGATAAAAAATCCACAAACAGCAAGACACTGCTGCTGCTGAAAATAAAATAAACATAAAACCAAACAACTGATCTGTATCTAATGCCACACCCTGTATGTAGTATCGATCAGTATACCTTTGTGTCCTTTTATTATTAATTGATTGGCGACAGAAATTAAATAGGTCAGAGTCTATTCAATTTCCTTCCTATGAAAACCTTTATGTATAGGTAACTATTAACTCGTAAAAATCAAGTTTCCGAATTTTACTATGTTTATAGCCTTGAATAAATGAATAATAAAATTGATTGAATGGCATGTTTAATAATATGCAATGCCGTTTTTTAGTAGTTCGAATAATGACCGCAAGTAAATTGAATTTCTTATAGAGGAAAAAATCAATGGTTATAGGGTAATTTCTAGTTCGTGCAATTTGTATTATATTTTATAAATCGAAATAGCTCAGTATAAACATAATGTGATAGTATATGAAGTTTTGATATTGTATGGTCCTTCACTTTACACTCAGAATTTTCCATTTTTATTATAGAAAATATACAGGATGTTTCTAAATTCATGCAAAAATATTCAGGTGTCCAAAGGGTTCAATAAAACTCTCCCAATGTAATATATATTGGTCCCAAATAGGACCAATTAACTTGCTGCTACCAGTTTCGGTAAGATATTGCCTCCATCAGGCTATGAAAGATACATATATGTTGAGAAATGCACAGGAAATTTTGGTCCGCAATTTGGAATTAAGCGTTTCTGACCCCCTCTCATTTAATATCAAAAATTTGGCTTTATCGGTTCATTTGCATTTCCAAATGTATTTAGTGGCCGATATGCATTTTATGTATGATTAGGCTAGTCTGGAAGCTGGAAGCATCATCATTATTATATAAGAAATATAAACTTTATCTTTCAAGCCGATACGCTTAAGATCTTCTTTACTCTGAAACTGGGATCTTGGACCCAAGACAGTTATATTTCCTGAACCTGAATGTCGAACAGCATAAAACTAAATCCACTTTGATAATAAATGAACACCAATATGATACATACCACTTACTTACCTCCACCAACTTTGAAATCTATTGGGCAGAAGAATTTTAAATTTTTAGGCACGAAAACTTTACGGCCGCCTTCCCCTACACATCTCAGAATTGAATAATATCAACCAATTCAAAAATAAATTGAAAGACTATATCAAATCAACTTCGCGATATGACATATGATATAGTAACTACTTCAGTTAAAGAGAAGTGTTATTTTATTCAATGTATATGTTACCGTGAAAGACCGAAAGTAGTGAATGTCAACATTCGCCGGTGGATGTCGACAAATGTCAAATGCCTTGGTGAAACTCCGAACATTTCTTAATTCTATTATACATTCGGACTTTCACCGGTATATGTCGACAAACACAAATGAAGTCCGGTGAATCTCGGACACTGCAGGTCGCGACAAGTTTTTAGACAGTTCCAGCCCCTTGTTTCAGTTAGCTTTGTCTTCGTCAGTCTAACGCAACGTTTTACAGCGCTCCCTAACCTAATTTAATTTTCTTATTAGAAATTATAATTTGTATTCAATGGCTACTACAGTGAATCGTGATAAGTTTTTTGAAAAGTTACATGCCTAAATCAGAAGATTTGCCGTTTGTCCGATTCGCCAAAAACACAACTTATCACGAAGGAATACGCCAGAGTCCTTATGAAGCTCTGTTTGGCGTTAAACCAAAAAGGGGTATAACATCGTCATCACTCCCTCGCGGGCAAATTTCAAACATTGAGACCGAAGAACAGCTAGAAGCTTATGTTGAAACAGACATGGATAATGAAAATACCATTGGAGCTGATCCGCAACCTGGCACGTCCTCATCTCAAGCACTGACTGACCCGCAACCTGACACGTCTTCATCTCAAGCACTGACTGATCCGCCACTTAGCACATCTTCATCTCAAGCACTGACTGTTCCGCCACCTAACACATCTTCATCTCAAGCACTGACTGAACAACACGAGCTAATTCCTTTAAAAAGAGTAGCTGCAAAAGAGACTCTTCTACTTCAAGCAACAAAAATGTTGCGAACCTCAAGAAAAAAGTTTCCTCCTGCCCAAATTGGTGATACCGTAAGAATTCAAGTCCCTGATGTCGACCGTCGTCGTACAGACCCTCAAAATGAGTTAGCGGTTGTTGTTGGAATAGAGGATTCAGACTTTTATAGATTAGCTAATAAAAATGGTACCTTGGAGCAGCTTTTCACCCGTAATCAGTTCGTAATTTGTAAAGAAAAGATACTTTCCATGGACGAAGTTTCAACAAAAGAAATGTCGCAAAGAGAAGCAGCTTCTGCTAATTCAAAAAGTGGAGGGCAAGGCTATACACGTTGTAACTGCAAAAGGAAGTGTTCCACGACTAAATGCAGATGTATAAGCAAGGATCTTGTGCAATTCGAAGTGCCACGGTAGTTTAAGTTGTTGCAATAAATAAGATATTTTTCCCGATTGATAGGTCGCGAATGCGCGTAATCTGAACATCAACTATATGGTGCTAAATCAAGTGGGAAAAAAACAGATAAATCCTAAAATAAAAATAAATGACTGTGTTCTCAAACAAGTTAAACAATATAAATACCTAGGCCTTATAATAACTGAAAATTTAACATGGAATGCCCATACAGACAGTATCATAAAAAAAGTAGCCCCAATGCTGGGGGCAATACGACGATGCAACCATATGCTAAGCAAAAATGCTAGATATCTACTATATAATAGCTTTATTGAACCCCATATAAGATATCTTATACCATGCTATGGAAATGCTAGTGCTCAAGTGATAAACAAACTACACAGACTACAAAATAAAGCAATAAAAACCATATTTGCAAAAAACTATAATACATCAAGTGACACTTTATATAAAGAATACCCATTTCTCAAACTAGATAAACTAAAAAACTTTGAACAAACTAAACTTATATATAAAATACAGAATAACCTAATTAAAACCAATGTGCAACTAAAACAAAATAAAGACTATCATAATTATAACCTACGAACTAAAGAAAGACTAAGAAATAACTTTGCAAGGACAAAAAAAGGACAGGATTCTCCTATTTATCGAAGTATATGTACATATAATGCTGTACCAGAGACAGTTTTTGAAGGATGTGAGAAAGTTGTGTACCATAGCCTCAAGAAATTTTTCAAGGATCAGAGACAATAATTGATTGATTAGTATTGTAAAAACCTAACTCATATATATTTTTTTATTATTGAATCTGTTAGTATACATTAAAAACTAAGGCCTCGGTACCAGATTTATTGTAATCTGATCAGAGGTCAGAAATAAATGTTTCTTAAAAAAAAAAAAAAACTAATCAAATTTGTCAAGTCAAACATTAGGGTTGACGTTTGTAATACATTTATAGGATTCATTATTGTGATATTTCGATTAGGATTAATCACAGACCTGCCTTTTTTCATTTATTTCAACGTAATTGGTTAGAAGAACATTAATAATCGATGACGCACATCAAAAAGGTTATTATATGAACTGTAGGAGTATTTTTGAGACTATATACTTGTAATGGCTGAGAGCAGAAGATGAGAAATACAGGTAATTTGCGGATGTGAGCGAACATCAAAGATTAATATCGGAAAAATGAACTGTATACCGTTTGAAAACAACCTGTAAGTTTCTTTTTAAAAAGAAAAATAATTGCTTTCAGTACTAACGTTTATTTCATCTAATGAAAATTTGATCAAATAATTTTTGTCGCAGATATTGTTAAGATATATTTTAACAGACGCAACACTTTTGTTTTCATTGTTCTGTAAATAGACGTGTGTTTGAAAGTTTCGTTGAACTTAGTTAAACTTTGTACGAACTCCGCTAGTTCGTTGAAACGGAGAAAATTAAAGTAAACGGCAAATTGCCTACGACTGCGACGTCTGCTATAGAAACATAAATAACCTTGATTATAATAAAATATTTGTTCTCAAATACTCAAATTGATATTTCGAAATTTATTCCAAAATTTGATATGAAATATCCATTTATACAGCGTTATACAGTTTTCCAGAACAAAAGGCACAATATTTTGTAATTTTTTTAGGTGTTTTTAAATATATTTTTCCCTTTTTCCCCACTTAAGGGGTGATATACCGGTAGGGGAAGTGCTTCTGTCATCGAAAAGATCAATCATAATTTTATAAGGACAATTAATAACCTCCCGAATTAAGAAACAGCCTGTATACTAATTTAACCAGATATTTTAGTGTTCTTAGTTAAGTTGGCACAGTTTCTTTATAAAGTAGCAAAATTTACAATGATAGTAAAATTGGCAACTATTACTAAGAATTCGCTGTCTATCTGCCTGTCTGTCACCATGTTGTATCTTATGAAGCGTTATAGTTAGACAGTTGACATTTTTGCAGATGTATTTCTGTTGCCGCTATAACAATAAATACTCAAAACAGAATAAAATAAAAATTTAAATATCAAGTTTTCTCCTTTTTGTTCTATATTGATACGGTGCCGTGGGCAAGTTAGTTAAAGCGTCCATCTAGTAAACGGGAGATCGCGAGTTCGTATCTCATGTTTTTTTTTAATTTGTTATATACTAAGTGAAGCTATGAATATAAATCACAAAAGTAAAATCAATCAGCTGAATCAATTATATTAGTGCAAGGAAACCATCCTCTATACAGTCCCGACCTAAGACCTAAAGACTTACTTTTCCAAAAATTAAGAATCATTCGGTCAAAGGTACCAGTCCGCATTCACAAATTCTATTTTGAATTTACCAACAACCCACTGGAAGAGCTGCTTCCAAAATTTTTAAAAGAAGGATATTCCCCTGGTACATAATGACCATTTATTCGCTAATTCATTTAAACTTAAATAAAATAAAATATGTTTCGCCCTTCGGTAAAACGAGACGCTGGAATATCCTCTAAATATTTTAGATCTATCTCGCAAGATATTTGAGTCCATTTATCCTTTCTAAAAGAATTTTATAGTCGGTTGACCTATTCCCATTCCCATCCCACTCTCTACGCTCAAAGGCGGCCAGCTCTTATCATTAATACATAAAGGATACAACGGAGAGGGTATTTTTTCATTTTTAATGTTTGGAATTTTTCAATGCCTAGTAGAGTTAATCTTCAAATTACAAAGGGAATCTCAATGTAATTCAAATATTTACGACAGTTATTGAGAAACATTTCGTTTCAACTTTTTCAAACAATGCAGATTATTTTGGTTCCAATTTAATACAGTCCATGTTAAAATGGATATATGACTATAAGTGATACATTTCATTGTATTCTTCAATTTTTAGTGTCTTTATTTCTTTTAAATATGAAAAGATTAAACAATGACCCCATTGCAATTTTTTTCGTAATTGTAACGGCTGTAACGCGACATGCTATAAATGGACGAAAAGTTTCGAGGATATGAAATAAAAGCTTCATTCTAAAATACGTAGGGACTTTACTAGAAAAAAACCTTGTGAAGTTTTCACTATTTTAACTCTATTTAATACAATAATTATTTTTACCGAGCCCGTAAGGCCATGACATACTGTATAGAACATCTGAAATTTACCGTAAAAGCAAAAAATATCTCATCATACACATAATTTGACATTAAAAATTAAAATGTCTTTTCCTATTAAACGAAAATATCATTTTCTTTCTTTTCAAGTCTCCGAAATATTCTACTGAAATGTACACTCAACTAATGTGAATTCTTTGTTCTTGTGAATCTTGTTTTTCCCCAAGGAATTTTTTAAAAATCTTACGTTTCTCTAAAAATAAATTTTGAGCAATATAAAGGTAAAAGCCATCCAGTTTGATTGGAAATTAACTATAAAGGGTGGATCTAGATTCAAGTGATTGCGTATAAAATTATGATAGACCTATCCTATGCGAAAATTTCCTTAGATCACATCATCCGAGATATCACCCCTGAAAGGTGCTCAGTAAAATTGAGTTTTAATTTTTTTTTTTAAATTTAAGTTAGATGGAAAAGTGAAATTCTTTACTGGCTTATAGTCCAAGAAAAAAGCCTGTTAAATCACAATTTTTGTGATTCAATACAAATTCAGTACTTACAACTGATTTATTGAATAAGTACAAACTAAAGGGAATTGGATTCCGTTGCCAGAGCTTTAAGAATCCGATAACAAATTTGGAAAAGTGTTCTCTTTTAATATTCATAAATTGGAAAATAATTTTAATAGAATAAATCCAAGGAAACAAGCACATTATAAAATTAACGTTCAATCATACTTTTAATATTGTTAATAATAAAAAGACCCATTTATAATTATTATCACTACATAATCAGTTCTTCTATTTTTTTATAGTTAAACGTGGCAATGTCGAATGTTTTAGACTGCATTCCTTTCACGGTTTTAGATAAACTTGCCAAAGTATAAAGGGGTGGTTTTTTGTACTTTGAAAAATCATAAATTTTTTTAATCTTTTATTTCAGAGAAAAATTAATTTTTTTAATTTGTTTATAACAAAAAAATAACAATTTGATATTTTTAATAGTCTTAATATTGCATAAATTTAATTTTTTTTGTCTTATTATTTTGTATGTATATTTAAAAATTTAACATTTGCCCTTGAACTTTTTTTCTATGCTTCTCTAATCAAATCAAATATTCGCTTTTTGGAATAATTTTTCCTTTGTAAATAATTTGACAGCTTTTTGTATGTAATTAATAAAAATAAGACTGTAAATGTCGAATTCCTTGAACTATGACTGTGACTTTATTTACGACTTTTCATTTATTTTTTTGTTTATAATGATTTAAAAACATATTAAGGGCCCGGTTTTACAATAGAGATTTATACTAGGTATAAAGTTATACCAGAATTTATACTTAGTTTAAAACTAGTTGGTTTTACGATGCTTTTTTACACCAGTATAGCAATTCTTGGAGTAAGAATTGCTATACAGGTGTAAAAAAGCAACTGATAGCTAGGGTAGTGTTAGCTCCCCGTTCTGTTCCACTTGATGGCCACGGAATAGGAGCTAGTTTAACTTAAACGTAATAACTAAACTGTTTTATCCCGGATTTCTCGGTGCGGAGAGGGGTTGAGTAAAATCGAACGCACCTCTAACAAGGGGATACTCGATGGTCTCTGTTGTGATTCGGGTAAAGGAGCAAATGAACTACTCGATACTCGATACTCGATAGGTTGAATGTTCTATTTTCTATCTAAATCAAATGGCAACTGACTGACACTGACAGCGCTTGGCTTGCCTTTTTATGATTGATTACAGAGAATGTGAAATGATTTTATTTTTATCCTACCATAACTAGAATATGCCTGCTATTCAGCTTAATTCTTATTTAGAATTTAAAGAAAGTTTCCGCAGAAGTATACTTCGGGGATTACATGGACTTCCTGGTAAATATAAAGTTTAACTATTTTATTGTTAACCTATTACCTAGTTTGAATTGTTACTAACTATTTACCTTACTTAAACTACAACTTAATATCTATTTTAGGCATTCCAATAAGTATTACTGAGAAGAATTATATGTTAAGTAGAGATGTTCATGTGTCCTTCAATTGGTTAAAAAGGATGTACATATATTGGGAAGATAGTCAATCTGTAGCTTCTGAACTCGAAGTCACACTACTCACACCACTAGTGAACCGGTATGTAATAAATTGGAAAGATCTTACTTGAAGGCTATCTCACCTTATGATGGTACCTACAAATTCCTTCTCGAACTGGGTACGTACTGATGCGAAGTTGAGTTGGGGAGGCGTATAGAACAAGCTGGGTAGGAGAAGAGTTGAAGGCTACCCTGGAGTACTATAGGTAGAGCTTACTTCCAAGCGGCCAGCCAATATCGATGACGTAAAGCATGTACAGATGAATATAGTAGCAGAATAGTAGCAAAAGATGCACAAGAAGAAGAAAAGAGGAAAAAGAAGGTCTGAAAAGAAAATAGAGTTCAAAGACACTGCTGGTAACTATGCCAGCCATATGAAAAGAGGTATTACTTACCCTAGATGGCATGTGACCTTTAGGTCAATCAGGTTCAATCAGGAGTTATATCCATAAATTTATGAACTCTTACAACTGGATTGTACAAGAAAATCCTGATTATGGTTAGTTTTCCTGGTTCACTAAAGCCGCAGAATGCGAAAGTTAAACAACCATGTATCTATTAATAAATGACAGATCATATTGCTTAAAATCGACGATTAGAATACGATATTTTGCAAATCTTGCTATGATAGCCAAATCTTTCAAGTAACCATATTGCTAGTGCAAACAGAATCGACCCGATTATGACATCGAAATGTGACTTTGGGGAAAATTTGCACTTACGTCGTTGTTTTTCCGGAGGTGGGATATGCTGAATTAAGCCGGCTGCACACGGTGTGCGATAATATAATATATATTATAGCTC